>OX439135.1:21757680-21797680 GCA_949318235.1 Ecdyonurus torrentis
TCGTTCGTTCGTTCGTTCGTTCGTTCGTTCGTTCGTTCGTTCGTTCGTTCGTTCGTTCGTTCGTTCGTTCGTTCGTTCGTTCGTTCGTTCGTTCGTTCGTTCGTTCGTTCGTTCGTTCGTTCGTTCGTTCGTTCGTTCGTTCGTTCGTTCGTTCGTTCGTTCGTTCGTTCGTTCGTTCGTTCGTTCGTTCGTTCGTTCGTTCGTTCGTTCGTTCGTTCGTTCGTTCGTTCGTTCGTTCGTTCGTTCGTTCGTTCGTTCGTTCGTTCGTTCGTTCGTTCGTTCGTTCGTTCGTTCGTTCGTTCGTTCATTTTGTGCGTTTAAATAATACACTTTTTTTTAATAGGAAAAAACAATGAAATTTATAAATGATACTGAAGTTGATAATTCAAAATTTATAATAAAGATTCCTACAATATTTCAAGTTTTTGAATTAAAAAATAAAAAATTTAGTTCAATTGGATCGCCAATCAACCCTAATGCTGCAGTTATAATGCAACCATTTGTACATGTACGTATAATAATTGGCTTTTACATATTTGATATTTGAAATCCTTATAAACCGTCTTTAAACCCTAAACTATAAATTTATATTTATTAATATTTTTTACGTTATTATTATTATTAATTACTAATTAAAGATTATGTCTGAAATCATTTTAATTTGCTAAATCTCGTTGATTTTGACTTGATAATTATGATATGAGTTATAATTAATTTCAATATTTTATACAATTATTTACAGACATGTATGAAATTGAAAAGTCAATCATTTTATGGCATTACATTTTCAACTTCGAGGGATACAAAACATGGACTGTATTTAGTGAGTAATAAAAATTGGATGAGTTACGAGGATATGACAACAATTAGAGCCAAGGTAAGTTACATTGCAATGTTACCTCAAAGCTGAATTTTTAAAATATGGATCAAAATGACATTTTATTATACCATATTTTGAAAGGTTACCAATTAGAAACTGAATTTTTTACCCTCATTGTTGCGTCGACTTTGAGTACATTTTTCACTTCATGACTTTCACTGGTGCTTGTTTATGTCCTAAAAACTGTAAAATACTTTCTGAGTTTTATTGTGATTTTTACTTTATAAAATGATATGTGCGATTGGACGTGTTTTAAAATTTTTGAAACGATAGATTCAACATAACATAACATAACATTTTAAGCCCTATTATAGAGGACAAATTTCACATAAAACTTGCACTATATGAGAAGACTCTTGCCAGTGTAAACCTAATGACCCTTGCTAATGACAAGTGCTGATTATGTAAAGTTTTTTTTTTTTTTTTTTTTTTTTTTTTTGCTGTTTAATAAAGTATTATTTACATGACGCGTAAATTTTACGCGCGTTTCAAAGCTAGAACAATGTAAACAAATGGAGCCGTTCATATTGTTTTTGAAAATTACATGTGAACGGCTCCATTTGTTTATATTGTTCCAACTTTGTAACGCGCGTCGACGCACGCGTCATGTAAATTATAAATGTTTTTTTTTATTGAACTTTTTTTTTTTTTTTTTTTTACAAGTTACAAGCCAAGGTGTTTACCTTATCGGCCTATTAACTTATGGTAACAGTACCTAATTCACAAGCACTGAACTCTCTATACAGATGCTGTTAGTAAAAAAGTATGGATTTGGAGGAGCTCTTCTTGAAAACACAGAAAATGATGATTTCTTGAGCAATCATTGCACTTGTGGAGTTTACCCGATGTTGAGAGCAATCAATGAGGAACTGCGAGGACAACAATGTGTTTTAATTAATTGCATCGTATTATAAACAATATATAACGTCACTTATATCACAGAAAGAATATATCACGTAATTTATGCTGCATTTATGTCCATATAGAGTAATAGAGTATAAATTTTGCTAAACTACAACAACACAAGTAATTATGCAGAACAAAATAATATTTATACTATAGTAATATAGCTTATCGGTATCTTGCGAGGAAACGCGTCGAAAGCTATAAGAGTCCCCTAATTTAACAATACGCTATAATAAAGAAAAACACTTATTATTATTATTTGCGGTTTTTAAGAAAATTGCTCCACCAATTTTGAAGATATTTAAATGAGAAATACCACAGAAATTGATTAAATTTTTACGTTTTTTATTTTTTAAGCCATAGAAATTTTTATAAGAATATTTTAGCTCCATTATGAAGTATATTAGTATAAATTATGTTGTATTGAACAAATGAAACTGAAAATGAGATAGCCTAATAATAATGTATTTATGTCTTCTATAACAACTCTCGACTCATTTCGTAAACATGGGGCCTATTTCACTCTCGATCTGGTCTAACAATGGGTCGGTTGCCTTAAACTGTACACTAGTATAGCGCTATGTTATGTTTGAGTATACATTGGTCGTGGTATACTATACATGGTTTTAATAAAATAATAAATTTTACCTTAAATTTTTTTTTACTTAATTTAAGGCGTGAAATCAGGTACTGCGGTATTTGACTAAAAAATTGTAAATACAGAAGAATCTGAAATTCTGCACAGTACGATACATTAGGATAAGGTCAAAAATGTAAAACATTTAGGGGAGGGGGGGGGGGGGGGGAGCACCATGCTTGATTTTAAATTTTGAATTTTTTTAAAGTGTTAGTCCCATACGAGCCCATGTTAATTGTAATAGTTATTTTCTCTCTTATCTGATGGTGACGGGGCCAGGCAGACGACTATCCCCGCCCCCTAATTTTATTATGTTTTGTGGTACAGAATAGTGAATAAATTTCAGTGTCTTGAGTCTTAGAAAATATTGTTTATACTCTCAACGAGAGAGAGAGAGAGAGAGAGAGAGAGAGAGAGAGAGAGAGAGAGAGAGAGAGAGAGAGAGAGAGAGAGAGAGAGAGAGAGAGAGAGAGAGAGAGAGAGAGACAAGAGACAGATTTTTCTTATGCTATACCTAGTTATAATTTTTTTTCCTCGTAAAAAAGCATATTTTTTAACATTATATAATAAAACTCTTAAAAATAATATTTTTATAATTGGAGTTAAATTAAGTATAAAATTGGCCATTATATATAAAAAAAAATGAGTGGCAAAGGAAGACGTTTTCTTGTAAGAAAAAAATACGCTTCGTTAGATTTGTCATCTTATTTTGATAAGTCTTTAAGTTTTGAACGATAAAAATTTATTTTTAAATTTTTTCCTTAGGTTTTATGATATAATCAGTTTAAAATTTGTTTTGTGCTACGTAATTCATAATAAATTTGGCATCCGGAAAAGAAGTTAAAATTTTTTTTCTCATGGAGTGTTAAGATTATTAGTTATTATATTTAAAAGTAGAAAAACTTTCGAACCAAGAATCCAATTCTATTTTACCTGAAAATGTATAAAAGTAAACGTCTTATATCTTATACATGAACATTAACAAATACGCAATATATGCTAGCTCATTTTCAACACAATGGAGGTTATCGGTTTAGCGCGCGGGGAGACGCGGGGAAAGCTAAGTGTCCCCTAATTTAACATTACGCTTATGGGGAAAAACACGTTCTTTTTTGCGATTTTTGAGAAAACTTCTCCACTGATTTCGGAGAAATTTAAATGAGAAACATAATTTTACGTTTCTTAAGCCATAGTCATTTTTAAGCATTTTTTTTTTAAACCTATAACCTCCATTTGTTCAATACAGCATAATCTATAATATGCTATATCAATATTATAATCCAATATGATGCAATGGCTCGATTTTATATGCACTCTTGAGTTAAAAATATGTGATTCAACTTTTTATTTTTCTCCGCGTACCTAATTAATATAACGTATCCTATTACAAAGTATAATATATTGTGTTGTTACGCATAATTATTATTTATTTGTTCTAATTTAACATCATTTATGCTATAATAACATAAATGTAGCATAAATTACGTAATTTATTCTTTCCACTCATATTTAATTTCACCTTTCTAAAGCTAGGAGAATTTTAGTTTGCATTATCGCCCACAGATATCACCCATTTCAAATAGCAGTTTTTGGTTAACTAAACGATTATTTAAGAAATATTGAACATTCATAAAATCTCGAAGGTATAGGTGAAGTTTGTTATAGTTTTATTTAAATAACCTGAGAGACAATTTTAAAAGAGACTTACTTTAAAAAAAAAAAAAAAAAAAAATGAACAACACTTTTCTTAAATGAATTATTAAATAATGGTGCTCTAATTACTATACTACTTTTTGTATAATCATATTTAAAAGAAAATATGTCAACAACGTTACTAAAAAAACAAAACAATTTTTTCAATTTGGGCTAGAAATGAGATACTCATCACGGGGTAATTATGTAATCAAGAGAGGGAGAGAGAGAGAGAGAGAGAGAGAGAGAGAGAGCATCATAGTTCAGAGAATGCAAATGACGAAATAAAAATCTATAACATATTCAATTATATTAATCCATTTTTTAATATAATAAAAAAAAAAGATAAAAAATAGAATAGAAGAAAAATATATTATATAAGAGGTACAAAATCGGAATCATTTAAAAAAATAAAATAAAGATAACGAGCGCTTTAAAAAAAATTTCTCTCCTTGTCTATAGTTTCCACTTAAACATGTACAAACCCAGTATGCAGTCCGAAAGAATAGAAGTACCTCGTTCAACTAAGAGAGAGAGAGAGAGAGAGAGGAAAAAAATGATGAGATGATTTTTTATATAAACCCTTAGCATTGAATGTTCGAGGAAAAAATATTATATAAAAACTATAATAGCCACTAACTGGAAAATAAAAGCAGTGTTATAAAAATACTTTATTTTTTTATTCGATTTGAAAAATGTCACAAATCATTATTTTTTGAGTGTTGTTTCCTATTATATATATATATATATATATTATACAAAATGTTATATAAATATATTTTTATTATTATTGTATTCATGAATAATTCAATAATAAAAATTATGGTCAGCACAGAATAATATACAATATATAAAACCGATGCTTTTTACGCTATATAACTTGTATTTTAAAATATTTTTCAATATATTTTAGCTTTGATTGAAATATATATAGTCAATAATCTATATTGTATTATATTTAACATTGACTTTTCTTTATTATTGATATCATTTGCTGATAACTTTTATAATTGAAAATAACGTGTTTAAGTAACTTAATTACTAATTTATTGGTAAGTGTATTTAATAGGTTTTTTTCTTCAATTCTATCATACAGTCAAATTATGAATTATGAGTTTTGAATTATGAATTCGTAGTAATAATAATAAGAAAAAACAAAAACAAAAAAAACAAACAAACAAACAAACAAACAACGAAATATACTACGTACCTAATTTACTTTGATTGTATTTTTATGTACGTACACGGAAATAATAAATTACATAATTTATGCTGTATTTGTGTTATTATAGCATAAATAATGCTAAATTGGAATAATATAAATAATTATACTGTACAACATAATATTTATGCTATATAACATAATTTTAATGCAATATAGCATAAATACTGTTGTATTGAACAAATTGTGCTGAAAATGAGCTAGCATAATTATTACGTAGTTATTTTTGTCCGTGTACATAATTAATTTTTGAAGAAAAAAATTTTTTTTCCGATAAGATGCCTTGGTTATATTTATTATATACCATGTGCACATATAAAAATAAATACATATAATAATTATGCTAGCCCATTTTCAGCACAATTAGTTTATTACAGCATAATTTCTGCTATATTTCATAATAGCTATGTTAAAGAGCATAAATGTTATGTTGTATGTACAGTTGTACAGCATAATTATTCATGTTCTAATTTAGCATCATTTATGCTATATTGACATAAATGCAGTATAAATTAAGTAATTTATTCTTTATGTGTGTTAAAAAATATATCAAGAAGTTTTTATTAACATTAATCATATTAATGTACTGTATACAGACTAGGATCAGGGTCAGATTGGTGATAAGAGTATTGGATGGTAACATATCCATGGACGGCACATTCCAAACTGGTTCCTGAAAGGGCACGTACTTTACGCCCCTTTTTGGTTCGGATATATCTCCAAAATTGGGTGGAAGGGGAAACAGTACTTGATTCAAGGGCGGATCCAGGGGGGGGGCGAGGGGGGCGATCGCCCCCCCCCCCAAACGGTCCACGTGGGCGGAAAAAAAAAGAGGAAAAAAGAAAAAAAAGCGAGAGAAAGAAAGCAAAAAAAAAAAAAAAAAAAAAAAAAAAAAAAAAAAAGGAAGGAAGGAAGGGAAGGAAAGGAAAGAAAAATTATCTCCAAAAAATGAAATTAAAAATCGCAGCTACAGCGCTCTTTTCTTATTTACCAATAATACATAATTCATTTTTTTATTTATCAAGGTCTTACTTTAGGGTAGCATTTTTGTCAAAACACTCAATTATGACATTTTTTAGCTTAAATGAACCAAAGAACTTAAATTCTCTAAACTCCAAGTTTCAGCTCAAATTAAATCTTCCGCAAATAAGCCCCCTTTAGCGTGTATATTATAGATACGAAATTTCAAGCTCACCGTGTGCAAAATTAAATTGATCAACTTCTCAACAATTAATACCATGCAGCGTAATCTGCAGATCTATTCTTTTAATGGATTTGAGATTTAAAACAAATTTAACGACATTTTTTCAAAGAAAAAAATTATTGAAGATTGCATATATTAAAATTAAAATGGGTCAATTTGTGATTTTTTTTTCTCGGCAATGCGTTCTGGAAAATAGCTGAAAGTTATTTTTCATTAAAAGTTATCTTATTTAGTATTTTCTTAAACCACTGTAAATTCGCATTAGCAAAAAGGAGATTTTCCAACACTTTGTTGCTCTGTTCAACTTTGTGACGATAGTTTTTGAGATACAATTTTTAAAATTTCATTTTTGGGTACAGCAACCTGAACTTAATAAAAATGATAACAATAAAAATACACCGCTACATAATAGTACCTTATATTTATTTTACTTTCTTCGCCCCCCCCCCCCCCCCCCCCGCGCATCCCTCCCTAATAAACTACTTTGTGAGGAAAAATGAGCAAAATAACAAAAATAATGGACCACTTGCAAGAAACGAACTCTTTCAAATAAATTTGAACTTTTCAAGGAGTTCTGCGTTTTTATTTTTTATTATTTTTTAAAATCTTATTAATCACAGATTAAAGGCTATTGGGCTAAAAAAAATCTTTGACATTTAGATATCTATAAAAGCACGTGCAAAAGTATGTCTAATTTCTCCGGAATCGGTGGAGTAGTTTCTCAAAAATCGCAAAAGACGTGTTTTTCTTCATCAGCGTAATATTAAACTAGGGGACTCTTAGCTATCCCCGCGCGCTAAACAGCGATGAGCTCCATTAAATCTAATGTATCATGATCTTGCTTTTATAATTTTATGTGTATTGTTTTGAACCAATTTTTTTTCAAAAGTCTTATTATTTTATAAGGTTCTTAAAATTCTGTAGGTGACAAATTCAGTCTAAATTGACAATTTTATGCGAAAATTTCATTTGCATGATAAAAATTAGACCCGTATATGGATAATTTTTTTTCTTATGCGAGCTCAAATTTTAAATTAAATTGAGGTGCATTATTTTTGGCATTTAAAATATAACGACTTGCTAATCGTTTATTAAGCAAAAATTCTTGTGATTACTCTGTAATGAGATAAAATTTAAAACATAGATTTGGAATTTCAAAAATATGAAATACAAAAAAAAAAGAAAAAAAAAAAAAAGAGCATATAGCTTTATTTATTTATTATTATTTTTTTTTTTTTGAAGGTTTCAGTTAACAATTTGCACATATTTTCCAATGTCATTAAACAAGGGTGGGAAAAAAACGCGATAACAAAATTAAAAAATTAAACTAAAATAATTTTAAAGTTATTTTCTCAAGTATACTATTTTTGCGTTTTTCCCAAAAAGGGGCGTGTCCCTAAAAAAATTTTCGCCTGCGGCGGGCTGCCCCCTGCCCCCGTCCCCAAACTGGAAAAATTTCCCTGGTGTCGCCCCCCCCAAACCAAATTCCTAGATCCGCCCTTGACTTGATTCGAAACGGAATTGATTCGACAAAATAAAGGTAGTGGGTATGGTGTAGTAGAGATGACGACAGTGGTGGAAGGTATGCAATTTTGAGTATTATTTGGCAACCCTGCTAATTAATTATAAAATTAAAAGTACTCACCTTTGAATTGAAAGGTGGAAATGATTCGACAGAGATGTGATAAGTAGCCAAAAAGTGCTACTACGATTGACTTATAAGTAGCTAATCAGACCCTGATTACTTTTTAATATAACAATTAAAAATTAGGCTGATTTAAAAAAATAATTATCATTTACATATAATTATATATAATGGACTTAATGTTCATCAATGTCAAAAATAATTTGCTTTTTATTATTTTGTTTTCTGTGCATTATTAAAATCCTTTATTTAAAAAAAAAATCTTTTGATACTCTGTTTTTACTAACATCCCCTACTTTTTTCCTCATAAAAAAAAAAGCATAAGGAAAATTATTATGAAACACGACTGTGATCTCTCTATTAGGCTAACAAGCATCATTTTGTATAGTATTGTCTTTAATCAACGTTTCTTTTTATATTAAGTGTCGTCATGATAGCAGAGAGAGAGAGAGAGAGAGAGAGAGAGAGAGAGAGAGAGAGAGAGCATTTTGATATCAACAGTGAAGTGACTATGAGTCTTCAATTTAGTCAGTGCTTTGAGGAAAATACATGATGCAGGGTAGTGTACATACAAGAGGTACACTAACAATTTTAATGATGGATTTCATGAAGGATGGTGTTCAAATTAAAGCTTGGTGTTTTACATTTTGTATACTTTAAAGAAAACAAAAATTAAGAAAAAAAAAAAAAAAAAAACTCGTGGCGTAATATTAATTTTATATTATTATCGTGTCAAAAAAATTTGGAAACGTTTTTACGAAAAAATTTGTATAGTAATATATCTCTTTGAGTTAGCCGAAACAGAATTTTGCCGTAATTTCTGTAACGTTTTTGACGCTTTTTTTTTTTTCATTAATATAACTTTAAATTTATATCAGATGTCTAATATATGGCGATGACTACTTTAAAATTGCATTATGTTTAGATCATTTAGTTTTAAATTTTGTAAAATTCAAATTAGGGTTAAATATTTCCAGCGTTGTGCGCTAAGCAATCAGTCTGAACGGAAAAAAGGAGCGATTATTGTTTATTATTATTTGCACTGCAAAATAGTTTGTCTCTATGTGTATTAAAAAAAAAAAAAAAGAAGAAGAAGAAAGAAAGTAAAATAAGGTAAATGTAGCAAATAAGGTTTTCAATTTTTTATGTTATGTCAAGATCGTCTTCATTTTTTTTTTTTTTTTTTTAGATCTTTGATTATTTTACAGCCTTAAAGTTACGTCATTTTTATTTTTAAATCAAAGTTTCGTAAATCAATTTTTTTTAAAGAAACAAGGAAACAGCAAGAGCTTAAAAATTAAGTTACGGCTTTTTTATGTACAATCTATTATTATAAAAGTTTCATTCATAGAAAAAATGTATTTTGATAACAATGTTTTAACTTTCAAAGATTTTAAAACTTTATTTTTTTTTTGTAATAAAAGGACAACCTATAAACGATATCCAATTATGTAATATCAAAATTCATATTTATCTTCAAATTCAACTACATGTTTGAAAAGACTGTATTATTAACATTGTGTTGCTATGAATAATTATATTGAAAATGATATAATTTATAAAAAACAACATTAAATAAAAAAATTTATACACAAAATATATTCCAATATTTTATTAAAATATTTTAAATAGTAATATTAAAAATTTATAGTAAAAAATTATTTATATATTTAATATATTTATAAATAAATTAAACAATGTTTCATTTACAAAATTGTAATAACAATAAATCAAAAACAATTACTTATCTACAATATATTGTACTACCTCTATTTTAAGTTATTATGTTTTATATAAAACCATGCTATCATCCCTCTTTCATTGAATACAATATAATTTTACAGACCAATTTTCTATGAATTACCGAGTAATGAGTCAAAAGTAGTGTGTGTGTGAGAGAGAGAGAGAGAGAGAGAGAGAGAGAGAGAGAGAGAGAGAGAGAGAGCAAAGAACATAACACGCAGTCTGTGGCAATTATGGCATCTGCTTTTCGATTTCAAAAGACTTCTATATATATTTGGTTTGCCTAACACTTGGAATTAGGGGGTGATAAAAGGATTTATTAAAACATAAATATATAAATTGTATTTTTAATAATTAAGAGTAATTTTCTGATTCATCATTTTTTTTTTTTTTTTTTTTTTTTTTTTTGAGAATTGAATGACTTATAAAACGTAGAGTCCCCTAATTATCTACTCATCTTTAGCATTGCAGGACCCCATATATATAATATATATTTACTGCGCTGATTCTGGAAAAAATTAAGTGAGGGATAATAGACATACTTTAACGTGTTTTAAAGCCCTTGTCAACTTACTTTTTATCATTTAGAATACTAGATTGATAATTACCATACCTTATTATCCATGAATTAGACACAAACACGTTGATTTTGTATTTATTTTCCTTTTTACGGTTATATCACATATTTGACATCACAATGTACCGATGAGGCCGTGATAGGGGTAAAGAACTTGAGGGAGCGTTGAGGGAGGGGCTTAAATTTATCACGTGACCAGAGCGGTGACTGTGATTGGTGGTGGTACATTGTGACGTCAGATACGTGATATAACCGCAAAAAGGAAAATAAACGAAATTAAATACAAAATCAACGTGATGGTGTATAATTCATGGATATTAAGGTATGGTAATTATCAATCTAGTATTCTATATGATAAAAAAGTAAGTTGACAAGGGTTTTAAGTCCATATATTATTATTACTATTTCATCGCTGGTAAGATGCATTGATCGTATGCTTTAAGCCGCAAGTCATGAAATATAATAATTAGATTTTAATTTGTGTCATAAAAATTATAATTACTCACTTTGATCTTTTCTGATGGTTGACAATCATGGAGAGCTTCTTGGCGAAAATAAAAATAGGAAGAAAAAAAGTTACATTTTTATGAACATTTTAGCCCAAAATTAAGTTTTGATATTAAGCTCTATCTTATTACAATTTTTTGTTTTGAAACAAGAATAAATATTTCATGATTATGAAATTTACAAATAAAATCTGGAAAGCCATCAATCTGTTAAGATCAATCAACATTATTACATATTTACATTTTAAGGTGGTAAATCGGCTACTGCGGGATTTGATCAAAAAATTGTAGAACGAAAAATCTGAAATGTTGATACATTGTACAATAAATTATCTTCAAAAACGTAAAAAAAAAAAAAAAAAAAAAAAAAAAAAAAAAAAAAAAGGATCGCCATTCTAGATTTTAAATTACGATTTTTTTGAAGTTTTAGTTCTATAAGAGCCCATGTAAAATTCAATGGTTATTTTCTCTCATATCTGATGGTCTTGGGTTTTTGAAATTTTACCATATATATAATATGTAAGCTGATACAATTAACTTTTCAAATAACATCACCATTATTACTATATGCTCAACACTTAAAGGGCTCCTGGCGTCAAAGAATTAACTTAAAAACATAAAAATTACGAGATGGGACCATTATTTATACACATATCATATCCTTCAACCCTTCTGTAGCCTCACAAACTGGGGATGAAAAACTTTAAAGTAGGAAATTTTAGGAATTCATGACGTCAACAATTCCGGGTCTACAATAGAGATTGTTGCACAGGTTGCCTACTTTACAAGTTTTCTCCCTAGTTTGTGAGAGTACTGAAGGGTTAAGGCACAAAATATATGTATTTATAATAGACCTATCTCATGATTTATCATTGAGAGGAAATTTGTTTTTGAGGCCAGGGGCTCTTTAAAGGTTCTCTTCAGTTCACTTGTATCTCAAAATTTAAAAAAGAAAAGTTCCTAATTTTTTGATGCCATCTTAAATTTAATGGTAACAGCTACCCTTGATAAAAATTTCAGCACCCGTGAACATCAGATAAGAGAGAAAATAATTATTGAAATTAACATGGGCTCTTATGGGACTTAAACTTCAAAAACTCGTATTTCAAAATCTAGCATGGTGTCCCCCCCAATTTTTTTACATTTTTTATGTTATCTTACCCTAATCTATCACTGTGTTAAATTTCACATTTTTCCTCCTTTACAACTTTTTAGTCAAATCCCGCAGTAGCTGATTTCCCACCGTAATTATTATTATTCATAGTTATAAAAATATGTAAATTAATTATAACTTCATTTTTAAAATAATATTTTGCATTTCAATAGAAATATTTTAATGATGATATAATATCAAATTATTAAAAGTAAAGAAAGACTAAAAAGGCACATTTTTCAAAATTTATTCAATATAAGTAAATCTACTTTACAATACCATTTATTTATGTATCATGTATAGCGTAAAATAAAAATAAATGATAAAATTTATTTTAATATATAAAAAAAATAACAAAAAGAAAATTATTGAAATAACAAAAATAAAATGATATAAAATATGGAAAATTAAAAATAATTTAAATTTCCACATGAAACTTGTATATCATGTAATTTACGTATACTAAATAACCAATTAATATAAAGCAAATAGGATAATCAAAAGCTATTTCATGTTTGATAATGTAGGCATTAGTTACTAAATTAGAGAGAAAGAGAATATAATACGTTAGTAATTTATAGCTTATTATTTTGATTGTTTCGTTTACACCCCCTGAGGCTTATCAAAGTATATATTATATAGCATGAGCAGCAAGTTTAATCCTCCCTCTCTTCTCCCACTCCCTCAATGGATGTGTTTACGTCATTTCACCCTGTATTCCAGAGCTAATAAATGTAGGTACTATAGCAGTTTTTTTTTTTTTTTTTTTTTTTTTTTTACGTTATTGACTGACCATTGCAAGAAAGACAATTTACAAACTGCCGATTGTAATAACTTTCCTCATTTCCGTTTCCGGTATGTACTGCGCATATGTGGTAAGCTATATATATATATATATATATATATATATATATATATATATATATATATATATATATATATATATATATATATATATATATATATATATATATATATATATATATATATATAGACCGGTTGCACTCATATCTAAGAGCCAACATTTTATTGGTCAGGAATACATAGGCCAGCATAGGAAAAACGTCATTTTTATTTTTTTTATAGCAAAGAAGCTTCAAACCTCAATCAAAGCCTTATTTCTAGCTTCTAATAAGTTCGAAGAATATGATAAAAATTCGTTTAGTTGATATAAACTCTTTTTTATGTAAAAATTTAGGAGAAATTATTTTTCACATATGCTGGACAATGCATTAAGGCACCACAAACATGATGACAAAGCGCAAGGATGTGCAAGGGGTCTATATATATCGAAAGTTAATATGAGCAAAATTACGTAGCTCGTAAGTAGTAAGTATTCTTTGTTGTTTTCCAAAAATATGACAGTATTAGAAAGCTAAGAATTTTTTTAATTAAGGTGGAAAATCAGTTACTTCGGGATTTGACTAAAAAAATTGTAAAGAAAGAAAAATCTGACATTTTGCTCAATGATGGCTAAGGTATCTTTAAAAATGTAAGAAAATTATTGGGTCACCATGCTAGATTTTAAATTGCGATTTTTTGAAGTGATAGTCCCATAAGAGCCCATGTTAAGTTTAATAACTATGTTCTCTCTTATCGGATAGTCATGAGTTCTGAAAATTATATCATAGGTAGATGCGTTACTATTAACTTTCAAATGGCATCATAAAGTTAGGAAGTTTTCTTTTTAAATATTGAGATACAAGCCATTTGATTACAACCCTTAAAGGCATAGAAAACATGAAAACACAAGCATTTACATCACAAAACACTTGATAGGACTTACATAAATAACGTTAGTTGGTCTCAAAACCCAACTGTAGCGCCGTAGCAGTGATCAGAAAATTTTGATTTATGCAACCCGCACCACATTTTCGTACTAGTTTTTGCCTGTTAATGATGTCATAAACAGGAATATTCACGCCAATTGCATACTTTACATTTTTTTCAAGCTCTTTTGTGGGGCTACATTAACATTCTGGTAAAAAATATCATCAGTTTTGTAGATCCCATTTCGTGTTTAAAACATGTTGTTTCAAAGTTTTCTATGCCTTTAAGTACAGAGTATACTTTGTATATTTTCAACAATATTACTAATAAAATTGAATAAATGTTTAATTACGCGATGATACAACAACACGTTTTATTTATGATACCTCCATAATAAATATACCATGGAAAATATTTACATAGAAATACAGTTTACTAACGACTTCACTTTATTTTATATTTTTTCACAACCAACAAAAACACATATGAAAACAATCAACACACAACAGAGTGTTTTATATGCTAATCTGTACGGAAAACTTTTTTTTTATATATATATTATATGGTATATCAAACTGTAAATAAAACTCACAAATTGTTTCACACTGGCTTTTTATTATTATTTACATTTTATATATAATATGTATGAGTGTCACAATATAGCTTTGTATACTCTCTCTCTCTCTCTCTCTCTCTCTCTCTCTCTCTCTCTCTCTCTCTCTCTCTCTCTCTCTCTCTCTCTCTCTCTCTCTCTCCCACCTTTTGCATTCTCTTTTGTAGTTTCTTTTTATGACCGTTTTATATGTTGAAACTCACAAACTATTTTAAAAATTAGAAATTTCTTTATTCATACTATTTAGTTTAATTAATTACATTTGTTAAGTCCATTAAGATACAAAATATTTTCAATTATTTACATATACGTCATAACACGAGCATTATATATAAAAAAATCTCATGCTAAGATTTTTTTTTTATTATTATTATTTATTTTTTGTTTGTTAAGGGCGTAGTACCGACGTCGGCCATTAGACTCAAACTTTTCTCGTCAAACAAATCTGAAATTTTGCACAATGATACTTTAGCTTGAGACAATTTCAAACATATAAAAATTTGGGGGTTGAGGGTGCGGGGGGGGGGGGGGGGTACCGTGTAAATTAATTTCATATGATTTTTTTGAAATTTTAAGCCCACAGGGCCCAATGTTAATTTTAATAATTTTTTTATTTTTTTCGGGACGGTTAAACCTCATGAAATTTTTATCACTGCTAGGTGTGACCCTTAGCTATAGACCGGTTGCACTCATATTTAAGAGCCACCATTTTGCTGGTTAGGAATACACAGGCCAGCATAGGAAAAACTTCATTTTTATTGTTTTTTTAATAGCAAAAGAAGCTTCAAAGCTGAATCAAAGACTTATTTCTAGCTTGTAATAATCTTGAAGAATATGAGAAAAATTTGTTCAGTTGAAATAAACTCTTTTTATGTGAAAAATTAGGAGAAATGATGTTTCCCCTATGCTGGACAATGTATTAGGTACCACAAACATGGCGACAAAGCGCAAGGATGTGAAAGGGGTCAATACACAATGACACCAAATTTAGACCCAAAACATTTCTAGTTTTTGAGATATAAGGTCGGTACCCTACTCCCTTTGATTTAATTAAAAGACTCACTGAAGTAATAGTCTCTTTCATAGATAAAAATAAATACGTATATAGATTTAACTAAAGACATATTATATATATCCATGCTAGAGGCTGAAAATTACAGCAGTGAGTTGTTTTTGAAATTTGAAGAATGTCGTAATGGCCGGTGACTATAATGCATGTGGGCCTATAAGAAAAGTTACCGTCCTTATTGCAACTTTTAAAAATTTAATTAATTCTAACATAACATTTATAACATAATGAAGCCATAAATTAGAAATTTACATAACTCGTAACTGTCTGTAAAGAAAGGACAATGTCCTCCTTAGGATAAGCTTAGAAATATATTATTTTTATTTTTTCCGCTATTATTGCAAATCTGAAATCTCTAAACTTAAACTACCTTTAATTCGCACTTTTCTTGAAAGAGAATGACACATGACACTTGTTAAGCTACTCCTAGAATTATGGACATCACATGAACAAAACATACATTTTTTAAATTTAAATAAACAATAATTTTATAATTTAAAAATAAAAAAGTATTAATATTATATTATAAAATATTTATATTATATACATATTTTTAATATTTTACGCAAGAAATAACATAAATAAATAAAATATAAATTCATATATGTTATTATTAAATAATAATTATAATGACAATTTTATACTCTATATTTATATATATTAATTATAATATAATGTTAATGAATGACGTACTATATACTTAAACAAAAATAAAATTTCAAAGAAATATATAATTTGTATACATTTAATTTTAATAAGAATTGCGAAATTTTATATTAAATAATAAAACATCTTTCTCTTAGCGTTAATGAGAGAAAAAAAAAAAAAACGTTGTAGAGTATGAGAGTTTTTAAAAATAAATAACACATTTTATTATTATTATTATTATTTTGTAATTAATATTTTACTTATAATGTTAAGAGTGTTGAGTAATAATCTTTCTGCATCAGAAAAAAAAATGAACTAATGAAATAAATATTAGAAAACTTCTATACAGAAAATGCATTGAACTAAATATATATAAAGTGCACTTATTTAAGGATTGAAATTTTACGTGTCCATATGAATGCCTGGTAATTTTTAAATGGCATAAAAAAAAAATGATAATTTGAAATTAATTCAAATGTATAAATGTGTATTGTATATTGTGTATTTCCATTTTTTAATTTCACTTTAATTTATATCACTATTAAATTGAATCGATTGAATCACCTGCCAACTTCTGGTTACCTGTTTATCTCAGGTAAAGTTCTATCTCTATCTTTTACATGTGTAATGAGTGTACAAGGATCTATAAAATAATAATAATAAAAAAAAAGGCCAACAAGTTGCCGTTGACATTGCTACAATTGCTACTTCCGCTTCCAATTTAACGTATGCGCAGAAATTTTTATTATTATGAACAAACAGGGGGCAGATATTCAAAGGAAAAAAAAAAGCCAAGCCATGAGATATGGAAATCACGTTGTTATGTGACAAATTTAAAAAAAAAAATTTGTTATACTTTCCTGTAAGCTTTTTTTTTTTTTTTTTTTTTTTTTTTTAGTTATATCAATTACTTTTAAATAAATTCTTAATTTATGACAGATCATAGATCACAGCAGGAGAAAAGGGGAGAGGAATGAGGGTATTAGGGTACGTGATATGCTTATTAAGTGGTGACTATTGTACTAGATAATATGTATGTATAATGCATATTTATTCAATCTTTTTGTACCCTCTAATGAGAGAGAGAGAGAGAGAGAGAGAGAGAGAGAGAGAGAGAGAGAGAGAGAGAGAGAGAGAGTGCTTCGGCGTAAAATATAAATGCATAAAATTTGGCGTTAAAGATTCACTGTTGGTGGTCCCCTATTTTTATATAATATATTATACTCGTATATGAAGCAAATTTTTATATTAATGCGGTATCATACAGTAGTATTAAACGTTCGTAAAAATCAAAACGATTGTTTTTGTAATAGGGCCGAGATGGAAAAATGATACATTTTACCAGTTTAAAAATAATGAGCGAGCATTGATGTTGTTGAAAAATTGAAATAAGGGTGTAGGGTACCGACGTCGGCCATTAGACTCAAACTTTTCTCATCAACAAAATCTGAAATTTTGTACATTGATACTTCAGCTTAAGACAATTTCAAACATATAAAAATGTTGGGGGGTCACGTGCAAATTAATTTTATATGAATTTTTGAAATTTTAAGCCCATAAGGTCCAATGTTAATGTCAATAATATTTTTTTCTTTTTTTCGGGACGGTCAAACACCATATTATAATTTTTATCACAGCTAGGTTTGACCCTTAGCTACACAATGACACAAAATTTAGACCCAAAAAACTTCTAGTTTTTGAGATATAAGGTCAGTACCCTACTCCCTTAAAGGCTTTCAAGTACGCGAGAAAAACATGAACAAAAAAATTATCTAATTTTCCAAAGAAAATAGACAAAAAACATGTTTGACTGAGAAATGTTATTCATTGCTCCAGTATGGCGTCAAAGCGCATTCAGCATGACTCATGCTAGCATGAAGTCATAAAAAAACATCATATGAAAAAAATAAATCACATTTTATAACGTAAATAAAATAAAGATTAACATCCTTGATGTAAATTATAAAAAATGCAAGTATATAATAATATATTTTACTTATGAAAAAAGAAAAAAACGTGTAAATTGTAATATAATGACAAGTTCCATAAAGTTGTCTCTTATAATGAGCCAAGTAACACAAATCTGTAGAGAATATAAGAGGAAGGGAAAACACAACAAAGTGGCATGGCGGGGGGTTAAATAAGAAGGGGGGAGTCGTTATACATACATACATACATTACTGTAAATAGACTATTCAGAGTTTTTATATGTATATAATAATAATTATTCTCTCTTTTATATTTATAATGAATATATAATAATAATAATGAGAAGTATTTTTTTTTATATATATATTATAATTATAAACTTATTCGTGTTAAGACATTCATTAATACAATTTATTAAAATATAAATAAAAATTTATATACTTCATTTTTTTTTTTTTTTTTTTTTTTTCCAGTTAAATTTAGGGGTTAAATTTAGAAGACTCGTATTTCGGAAGTAAAGGCTGACTTTGTACTTTTTTGTATTTGAAATTCAATGGTAATAAACATATGCGCAAATTATAAAAAATACACACTTAAATTGAGAGTAGATGTTTAAAAAGTTGTAATTTAAAATTTTAAAGTGACCATGTTGTGATTTTTTTTTTTTTTTTTTTTTTGTTTTTTTTTTGGTATTATACCCGAAAGTATAACACTAGCGTGTTTTTTTTATGATATAATGTTAATAAATATGATATATTACGGTTAATAAATTCTAAATAAAACTGGTGTCAAATCAAAGCAGAACGTCATTTCAAGCCTTTTTAATTATGTTTCTTACCGCTAATTCTACGAATTCTACTAATTGAAATGAAAGGGGAAAAAATTATAATAAAAATATTAATGTTTTATGTTTTTTATAGTAAATTATGGACGTATTAAATCATTATTAAGAGTTGAAAATATGTAAGTTTAATACAAATATACGTTTCTGTTATCCTTAAACCATAAGATAATTATATTATAATTATATATAATATTATTACCAAATAATATAATGTTTTTATTATCATTCTTAATTTAAATTAATAAAAAATGTCATTTTTTCAATTACATTTTTTTAAATAATTTTATTACAATTTAAAAACAATTAAATGTAATATTTTATAAATAAAAGAGAAATAAAAGCAAATTAAAATAAACTTTTAGTTGAAAGAAGTACTCGATACTCGATTTATGATAAAGCAATATTGAGACATACCTTTTTTATCTAATCTTTATTTATACGTTTTTCATTTATTCACAATAATAACAATTTTTTTTTTGTATTCCCAATTTAATTATGAAAATTATAGAAGCAAACAATTTTATCATAAAACTTTTTTTTATGGTTAATCAAACTTTCCTTATTTTTGTATCTCCTAAATGTAATACTTGATTTCTAACCCTCCATCTCTTACTCTTTTATATTCAATGTTCTATTATATCAATTTAAAGATACACTATTATTATCCTATTTCTAAATTGAAATCAAAATGATACAAATTGAAGAGGGTTGTTATACTTTTGTTATGTTGTATACATAGTAGGGGAGAGGAGAGAGAGGGAGAGAGGAGAGAGAGAGAGACTTTGGTCTAAATAGGCTATTCAAGTCGAGAGAGTGATTAGAGAGAGAGAGAGAGAGAGAGAGAGAGAGAGAGAGAGAGAGAGAGAGAGAGAGAGAGAGAGAGATAACATGAGTATTTTTATATCAATTTTAGACTTAATATTTAAAGACCTAAAATAATGCGTTGTACGGTAATGGAGATGTATCTGGAAAAAAAATTGAATACATGAAATGATTAAAAATATTTATGGTATATAATACTGTATAAAAATAATAGTGTGCTATACGTTACAAATTTACAAAATTTATTAGTTACTGTTATTAATATTATTATTATTTGTATAAAGACCTGCATGTATATATGTATAGGATAGGGTGTGTACGCATGACGTCATAATAAATGCGCTTCGATGCCATATTTAAGCAATGAATAACATTGCTTAGCTTATATAGGACAAACGTGGGATTTCGCTATTATCTTCGTCAAATAAGTTATTTCTTTGTCATTATTATTTTTCACGCATACTTGAAAACCTTATTCAACTTGTTAATAGCATCAATTCTATCCAAAAAAATTGTTAAGTATTTTTAAACTGGCAAAATGTGTCATTTTTCTCTGGCTCATGTTATTTAGTACTCACTTATGGCTTTGACTTTAATATGAAGGTAGCCACTCCAACAATGTAATTTGGAGGGGGGGGGGGGGTAGGTATGACTTAAATTTTTTAGTGTAAATATGTGAATTTGACTACCATTAGTCCTCATATTAAATTCACATTTATTTTTTTTACTTAGCTAATAGTCATTTATTCATAACATAACTTTAAAACGTCATTCGTCAGTAATTATTATTATTCAACCAAACTTTTATTATTATTATTTCAAACGCAATGTATGACAATAATCCAACCAAGATAAACCCTTATCTCTCGATTCAAATTTGTTATTATTTTACTTATGATTTTTTTTATACCTTACAATACAATATATATTACGTGCTGATTACGTGTCTCTAGCATTTGACAGAAAATGTATAACACAGATATAACAGTTTTAACACAACAACATTTTCTATGACAACTTAATTAACCGAATGAAAATATTATTTTATATACAACTTTTTATTTATTAATTCAAAAGAAAAGAAAAACATAAATAATAAATTATTTATATAAATTATTATTATTATATTAAATGTTAAAAAAAAAAAATGTAAATAGTAAAATATTAATTTAATTTTTGTTAAAATGTTTGTAAATAATTTCAGATTACATAAATTTAATATTGAAAATAAAAACGGATATGAAAGATCAGGTTTTATCTGCTCTATTATAACCTTAGAGTAAAGGTATATGATGTGATAATCTCTTCAAAATAGCTTTAAATAAACATCTACTTAAGAATATGGTTAGTTATTAGTAATAACTATAGTTATCAATTATAATTAATAGCTATAGTGTACGACAATTAATAAATATAAATGAATATTACTGATTAAACGTAAAGATTAAGAGTATATATCCAAATTTCCTAGCCTTTAGGGTGTTTGTGCATGACGTCATATTTGGAGTAGTGAATAACATTGCTCAGCATAGGACAAACTTCGTTTTAGGCTATTTGCTTTGGGAAATCGGCTAATTTTTTGTTATTGTTATTTTTCTCAATTATACTTGAGATATTAATTCAACATATATTTGCAGCATCAATGTTCTCAAAAATATTGCATATTAGTGTTTTTAAACTGGCAAAATGAGCTACTTTCCTATGTCACCCATGTTATTGAGTTATCCAACATGGCATCGACTTTAACATGAATGCATACACACTTTATAGTAATGCGGGACTATATATACCCGCGCGTTTTTTAAGAAAACTACAGCACTGACAGTGAGAACGGAAATGTTTCATTTCAATCAATATGTGATACTTTTTACACACTTTTTTGTGTTTTAAACTACTAAAAAAAAAATGCAGCAAATTCTATTGTTTGTAAATAATTACAATTATTTTGCGGGGGTATTTGGTAGAGCGCAGTAGCTAATGCTTCTTGACGTATATATATATATATATATATATATATATATATATATATATATATATATATATATATATATATATATATATATATATATATATATATATATATATATATATATATATATATATATATATATATATATATACATACACACATTTAATATTGGCTTAAAGCACGTTTATAATAATAATAATTAACGGCTTTTATTGGGCGAAATGAGGCATACATTCCTCAATTTAACCCAACTGTTTAACAGTACAGTCAGCTACAATATTTGTTAGTAGAATTAACACACAACGTAAAAATTATTTTTAATAATTTGATTGATAATTTTCTTAATTGTGTTTAGTTAGTTTATATACTAGATTTTTAATTTAATTTAAATTTCTTTTCACTTTAATTATTTATAATTGAGAATACGTATATATACACTTGATATTTTATTTACCAAAAAAAAAGGTTAGTTATTAAAATTAGTTAATTGAGAATATATATATATATTTTTTTGCTTGATGCCATATTGTGTTATCGTGCTACACCAATCCCAGTCCCAGTCAAGACATTGTCTTATCGACAGGTAAGGACTTTCCAAATTAATGGAAAAGCACACACGGGCCGGCCACGGCCTTAGTACACAGCCCGGCATTCGCCATGACAGCCTAGAGAAACCGTGGCAACGTCTAGGCAGGCTGGTCGGTGCAATCACATCAATCATGCACCTCCCGAATGCTGTGCGTCGTCATGGAATGCATGGAACATGCATCGTGCAACATGTTGTGCTCTCACACTTCACGTACGCACCCAGCAGTGGCTCGAACCCATACTCGGTGAGGAGTACAGAGTTGCGAGTCAGCTGCCTTCACCACTCGGCCATACCAGCTCGACGTGTATATTCCTCGTATGCATTATTTAATTTTTCCTGACTCGGTGCAATCACAAAAATAAATGTTCATTAACAAATGTTTTTTATTAAAAAATGTTAAACAAAATCCCCCCCCCCCCTTTTTTTTGCCTACTGTTATGCAATACAATATTCTGCCTTATAAAAATATAGATAGACACCCTAGCTATTCATATAGCCAAACAGAATATCATATTAAAAAACGTATGAGACTCGCAATAAAAAAAGAAATATAATACTGTAGTTGAAGAGAACTCTGAACGATTTATGAATTCATTTCAATTTTACAATTATAGTTTTTATAGCTTCAATATAATATTACTAATTTATTTATAATTATTTATAAACATTATAATAATTTTAAAAAGAATATTTTTAAAAATGGTGGTTGCGCCTGCAAAGTATATAACTATGCAACCTGGTTGACAGAAATGCTTAACAGGTTGCAGTTTATACAGGGGCTGAATTTTTTTTTACTTGTTTTTCAAATTTATACTTTTTAAAACATAACAATATGAAAAGGCCTGACAATTGTTTATTCTTTTTAGTTTTTAACATTTATTTCTTTCTTTTCAAAGTATCGAAATTTTTACAGATATATATAAAATTAAAAATTACATTAAATGGAGTGATTTATCAAAGTACACCTACAGCTCAATTAAAGATCCTTAAAATTCCTAATAAATATAGTATTAAATCTTACAGAAAATCCTATTATGTCTTATAGAATTCCTAAGTTTTTTAAGTGAACCTTAAGTGAGTTTTAAAGAATTGCAACCAGATAAACTTAAAAAGAAAAGTTAACATTAAAAAGTCAACAAAATCATTTAGCTTCACAATAGCACGGAAAAACACAAACTGAATGTATAATATAAAATGAGAAACTTACAGCAAAAATAAAGCGTGCCTATAGCAAAATAAAGATAATTTAACAAATACAATATACACTAGCAAAAAAAATCAATAATAATTATCCTAGCTCATTTTTAGCATAATTTGTTGAATGCAGTATAATTTATGGGCTATATACTTCACAATACCAAAAAAGCAAAAAAATTGTATTTTAGTAACATTATTTATGTTGTTATTTTATGCTATAATGACATACACACAGCATAAATAACATAATTTATTCTTTCCATGGGAATAACATTAAGTATACAAAAGTAAAAAATTTAAACACAAAGTACATTTTTAAAAAAATATTTGTTTTGGAGTCAATGAAACTCTATCCAATCATTAAAAAAAAATCTTATAATTATTCAAAGAAATAAAAAGGGACTACAAAAAAGACATCATTGACTTAAAAAAACATCATCAACATTTTTTTTTATACTTTATCGTAAGGTTTTTTAAAAAGCGTTCATGCTTAAAAAAACATCATTCTCGTCGGCTTTCACTATATAACCCTCTTCTCTCTCTCTCTCTCTCTCTCTCTCTCTCTCTCTCTCTCTCTCTCTCTCTCTCTCTCTCTCTCTCTCTTTCTTTCTCTTTGCGCACACGCTCATTTTCAACCCTTATAAACCACGCCCTTAAATGTTAGTATAAACTTTATATAAATGTGATATGAACCAATAAGATCTAAGTAATATATCTGACCAATGATAACATAGTATTACAATTTATGTTATATCGTTCAAAAAGAAAAGTAAAATGTTATTTAATAGAAATACGATTTGAAGATAACATTTCATGAAAATATGAGATATTAACAACTTATACTATTTCTGTGGGTGGATTATCAAAAATTAAAAAAAAAATGAGTGATCAAGCAAATAATACATCTAAATCTTTTTTAATTAAAGATTTATTAAGTGATGTTATTAATAGACCACAAAGAGATGAACAAGGTTAGTACTAGATGTAATAAATTTAGTTTTTAAAAATGCTTAAATTATTCAGAGAAAAAATAGTGCTAAAAATAGATAAAATACTAGAGTATTATTTTTGTCTAGCCTAAATCCTTTCAAAAATGTATTTATTTTTTTAATTTTCAGTTCTAAAACTTTTTTTTTCCCGCAAATATTTCAGATAGATACATTTTTTTCAAACCTAAAATTTCTAACTTTCAAAAATGTAATTGTTCTCTCGTCGCATTTGAATAAAGACGATTGTTTAATTCAATGAGATTTGCAATTGATGTACTTTTTATTTCTTCCAATGCTTTTCTTTTGCGTGAAAAAATTATTTTTATTACTAAATTTATACAAATAATACATATTTATGAAAAATAGACTATGCAATGATTGATAAGAAAAGAATTTGTAGAAAAACATATAGATTTTATAAAAAAAAAAGAGATAAATTATGAAAATTTAGGTAATGAGAAATAGTAATTACTAATTAGCTTAGAGTGACAGGGAGGCCGTGGTAAAGAAATAATTTGTAACTGATTTATGAAATTTATTGTAGAAATTATTTTCTTTACTAAGGCGTCCCTGTCAGCCTATATAAGCTCATTATCCTATTTCCTAATCTATATATCTATGTGTTTTTCTATCAAATCTTTTTTTTTTTTTACTAAATTTATTCAAATAATAATTGTGAATTTTGAGTATGTAGGTCCTAAAATTTGAAATGTATACTTATAACCTTATGATTAAAGATTTTAATATATGCCATGACTTTATAAAACGTTGACATTAAGGGTTGTTTATTGATGACTTGTTTCTCAAAATTTTAAAAGAAAACTTGAAAACTTTATGATGCAATTTGAAAGTTAATGGTAACAGCAACCTAGCTGTAATAAAAATTTCAGAATTCGTGACCATCAGATAAGAGAAAAAATAATTATTGAAATTATGTATCAATGGGCAAAATTTCCGCTTTTTTTTCTTTAAAACTTTTTGCTCAAATCCCGCAGTACCTGATTTCCTGCCTTAAAGATTTTATTACATGTCATGATTTTATATAAGTTAACATGAAACAAAAACAAACATATAAATATTCATAAAATATAACAACAATGATATTCATTTTTATAACTCTTTACAGTTAAGAAATTATTGAAATATATTACAAAATAAAAATAATAATAATAATATATTTTGATCTTTATTTTTAAGATATAAGAAGTTAGAATATTTCAATGAAGTTATAGAAAATACAATTCTTCTATACGTAGTCTTATGCAAACACAAATCTGTTGAAAAATTACTAAAGAAGTATATAGGGTGTATGCATTTATATCAAAGTCAATGCCATGTTGGATAACTCAATAACATGGGTGACATAGGAAAATAACTAATTTTCTCAGTTTAAAAACACTATGCAATATTCTTGAGAGCATTGATTCTGTAAATATGTTGAATTAGTATCTTAAGTATGTGAGAAAAATAACAATTACAAAAAAAATTAACTGATTTTCCCAAAGAAAACTGCCTTAAACGAAGTTTGTCCTATATGCTGAGCAATGTTATTCACTACTCCAGTATGGCCTACACGCGCATTAAATATGATATCATGCGGATATACCCTATATTTTTAAAATTACCAATACAAGAGTGTCATTTATGAACAGATACTTCACATATATATTTACAAATGTACAGTACTGTACTTTTCCTTGTACGTTATTATTATAACAACACATGTAGAAATATATAAGTACTTCAATATTGCAATATTGCATCTATCATGTGTTTTCTAGGATTATATAGTGTATTATGACTTTATAATAATAATAATAATAATACGTAACTTTATTAAAGCGTTGTGAGGATTTCGTAGCCCTATTATACAAAACCTTGACCACCCCACAACAATACATGAGAATATTATATACACAAACAAAAAATTATAAAATAACAAGACACAAATTGCTAAAGATTTTTAAATTAATACTTTTCTGATATTTTAATTAAATATTTATGCATAAAAATTGGTTCAAAATTTTTCTTTTCATATGATAACAATAATAATTTAATCTTTATTTATTTATTATTAGTATTATTTTTACTTATTTTTATAAATAGGCAGGATACTCAGGACTCAAGACTGATATTATACTGATATTAGACTGTTCTTTTTCTTTATGATCTGTGATATTAGAAAATGCAACATAAAAGAATGCTTATATATTTTATTACTTATTTTGTCATTGTATAATATAAGATCTAAATTTAATAATTATTTAGAATTCTATATTAAACTGTACACAAAATAGTGTCTGATAAAAAAATATATATATTTAAAATGAAAATGAGATATACTGTATATGCTAAATTTATATATTTAATAATATTAACAAGATGATATATAAGACGAGACATAATATACTTTAATGGTGTATAAATCACATACATTATTCATTTATTTGCTCTTACTCTGCGCAGTAAATTGTTAATAGCATTTTGTTTTATAAAAAGCAAACATAATAAATATTTTGCTGCGCATAGTTCCAACAAAAACGATGCATCTTGAAAAATAAAATAATAAAATTTGTAATTACTAATATACATATCTATCAGAATTATCTAAAATATATATATTTTTTAAAATTATGTTTAAATTGTTACATTTTTTTTTCACACATCACCATATATATATATATATATATATATATATATATATATATATATATATATATATATATATATATATATATATATATATATTATATATATATATATATATATATATATATATATATATATATATATATATATATATATATATATATAGATGACATTATAAATGCCATTTATTAATTTATTATCATAATAAAACTTGCATTAATAATATAATAATGTTTTTGTTTTTAATTTAAACGTAAACACTTTAACTTAATTTATTCATGACTTAAAAAAAATTCATTTATTCAAAAACACAAAGTACTTAGGAATAAAAAAAAGTCTCTTGAATTTTAAATGAAATATACGCATAAAATATTATATTTTAAAAAAATTTACATATTTTTAGACGTACTTTTTAACGACGTTAATTTTTAGATTGACATGCGTGTTCTGGCATAATATGTTGATCTTAACCTTCTTAAGGCGGGGACATCAGGTACTGCGGGATTTGACTAAAAAATTGTAAAGAAAGAAAAATCTGAAATTTTGCATAGTGATATATTAGAATTGGTATCTTCAAAAATGTAAAAAAATTGGGGGTTTGTGATGCTAGATTTTAAATTATGATTTTAGGAAATTTTAGTCCCATAAGAGCCCATGTTAAGTTCAATAATTATTTCCTCTCTTATCTGTTGGTCATGGGTTCTGAAAATTTTATCATAGGTAGCTGTTACAATTAACTTTCAGATAATACCATAAAGTTTCAAAGTTTTCTTTTTAGATACTATAGCCATCTATATATACAACCCTTAAATTAAGTGTGAAATGTTTAATACAGGGTTCTTAAAGGGAAAAATCAGTTACTGCGGAATTAGACTAATAATTGTAAAGGAAGAAAATTCTGAAATTTTGCACAGTGATAAATTAGGATAAGTTATCTTCAAAAATGTTAAAAAAAAAAAAAAAAAAAAAAAAAAAAAAAAGGAGGGTCACCATGCCATATTTTTAATTGTGATTCTTTGAAGTTTTAGTCCCATAAGAGCACGATGTAAATTTCAATAATAATTTTTTCTCTTTTCTGATGATCTCGGGCTTTGAAAATTTTTATCATAGGTAGCTACTATTAACTTTCAAATAGCATCATAAATTTTTTAAGTTTCTTTTTAGATTTTTTTTATTTTTATTATTATTATTTTTTTTAACACATTTTTACAAAATCCAACCAAGGCATAGCCTTAGCGGTTGGCTCATTATATTTTTGCACATTTTGTGCACAAAATATGCAAGCCATCTTTTTACAACCTTTTCCTTAAACCTCAATACATTATAATGTAATTTTTTTAAAGCAAAAAGTTCCATAATTAAAAAAACAAACATATATATTACAAAAATAAAAAATCGATAAATATGACATACTTCTAACATTCATTGACTTTTTCAGACTTAAATTATATGTCACAAATACGGAATTCATCCAAGTTTTCAAATCAAGAATTCTTAAGTAATAATTTTAAATTTTATGAAAGTTAGCGTAGCATACGTAGAAAATATCTTGTTTTTATTTTATTTTATTATTATTATTATTATTTTTTTACTACAATACATTATTATGAAGACGCTGAATTCAAAATGTATTAAGATTTATTTTTTATGAAAGTAAATAAATATTATTCAAAATGTTCTTCCTCCAATGGAGCTTATTGGTTTAGCGCGCGGTTTAGACGCGGGGAAAGCTAAGGGTCCCCTGATTAAAACATTACACTTATGGGAAAAAACATGCTTTTTGCGATTATTGAGAAAACTACTCCACCGATTTCGGAGAAATTTAAATGAGAAATACTAGACATACTTTTAAGTGTTTTACTTTTAATCAATGGAAAATTTTAAGAATTTTATAAACCGATAACCTCCATAAAAAAAAAAAAAAAAAAAAAAAAAAAAAAAAAACTCCAATTACAACAATATTAAAGATATTAACATTAAAATCTCACACTTTAAATCATTTTAAAACATTAAAAGAAACTTTTTAATATTTATATACGTAACAAAAAAAATTATAATTGATGATATAAAAAAAAAGTTAAAAAAGATTATAAATTAATTAAAATCATGCTGAGAATCATTTTCTTATATAATAATGGGTGTCCATTTCAATTTTTTCTCCCCTATATTTTATATAAATATATAATATAAAAAAGTACTTCTGAAAAACACTTTACATACATATATACATATAATAAAATATATATAACGATTTATGCGACCCCCCACTGAGAGTGGTCGTGTATAGAACTAAAAACGTTCTGTATACTTTATAATGTGAGGAACTCTTTAGAAATATAAAAAAAAATTATAAAACGCACGACTTAATTTCTTATATTTGCACACCATGATTTTTTTTATTTTTAATTATAAACGATATGAATATATAAGTATTGTACCACCTTAAATATGCTTTCATGAATAAAATTATAATGAGTATAGTATAATAATGTTTGTATAATAAAAAGATGTAAATTATAATAAAATGTTCATATTTTTTTAACTTCTTTGTTTTAAATATTATAGTATTTAAATTTAATATTATATAAAATATTTCTTATATTATTAATAATTATTTTTATAATACAATAAAAATATATTATTAATTTTATAATATTAATTGAAATTAATAAAATTTTAAATATTATAGATAAAAATGATGTTAAAAACTAATATTAATTTTTAAATAATTTTAAAAGTTATATATTTTAATTATTTACAATCACTTCTTATCTTCTATTTAAGAAGTTAAATTTGTGGCTTGTAGCACTGTACGATGGAGAGGTTCAGGCTTGGGATGCTCGTATCGTATGAATATTTGAATTTTTTATTGTGTACAATGTGGTAATTATAAAGAATTTACGTGGGACATGGGAACAAAATTAAATCACATTAATAAAGTTGGGAGGTTTTAATTAAAAATATACTTATCTATTATACTCTTACAAAAGATTGTGAAGAAAGAAAAATCGGAAATTTTTCACACTGATAATTTCGATAGGGTATCTTTGATTTTTTTTTTTTTTTTTTTTAAACATACAATTTATACAAAATCTAACCAAGGCATAGCCTTATCGGTTGATTCATTATATTTTCACACAATGTCTTAATAATTAAATTACTTATATAAATTAATCATGAATTTAGTTTATATTGCAAAACAAATAAAAGTATTAACACAAAAAGACGTAAAGTTATTTTCAAATTACAGAGAACATAATCATATAATGGAAGCAAAATTTAATAAATGTTTATAAATTATTAAAGAAAGAAAAAAAAATGTAGTTTCCAAATACAGACATATGTCCAATACAATGGAGGTACAACACACAGTACAAGCATAAAGCCATAGACCACATAAAACAACATGTGCTTTTTAATGCATAAACACGAAATGGGATCTTCAAAACTGATGACAATTTTTACCAGAACGTTAATGTAGCCCCACGAGAGAGCGTGAAAAAACTGTAAAGTATGCAATTTGCTTGAAAATTCATTTTTATGACGTCAGAAACATGCAAAAATTAGTAAGAAAATGTTGTGCGGGTTGCATAAATCGAATTTTCTGATCACTGCTACGGGGCTACTGTTGGGTTTTGAGACAAACTAATGTTATTTATGTAAATCCCATCAAGTGTTTTGTGATATAAATGCTTATGTTTTTCTCTGGTCTATTACTTTAAAATAACAGACACAGGAAATAGCTTATACACAAAGTATTACGATCATAGAAAAAACATGCATAAAGTGAGTTTTTTTTTTTTTTTTTTTTTTTTATAAATACTAAGGTATATATTTTTTTAGCATTTTAAAGGAGTCAATTTGTAATTTATTAGATATTGTAGATGCTCTATTTATAAATGTGTTTTTAGATACATCATTGGTACACAAGTCGATACTTGAAAATAGTATAAATGTAAAATATAAATAAAATGTATGTAAAAAGGGGGGATCATTTATATGCTAGATTTTAATTTGATTGTTTATTTATTTATTATTATTATTTTTTTTTTTTGGAAATTTAAGTTCAATAAGAGCTCATGAATATTAATTTCTATACTTATTTTCTCTCTTATCTGATGGTCACGAGTTCTAAAAATTTAATCATCATATAGTCGTATAGGTAGCTGTTACTATTCTGTTATATTAACTTTCAAATGGCATTGACAAAGTTTAGAATTTCTCTCTTTAAATTTTGAGATACAAGCCATCTAAATACAACCCTTGAGGCGGGAAATCAGGTACTGCGGGATTTGACTAAAAAACTGTAAAGAAAAAAAATCTGAAATTTTGCACAGTGATACATTAGAATATCGTATCTTCAAAAATGAAAAAAAATGAAAAAAAAAAAAAAAATGAAAAAAATAAAAGAAAAAAATTGGAAGGTCACCATGCTAGATTTAAAATTATGATTTTTTTTAAGTTTTAGTCCCATAAGAGCCCATGTTAATTTTAATAATTAATTTCTCTCTTATCTAATGGTCAAGGGTTCTAATTTATCATAGGTAGCTGTTACCATCAACTTTCAAATTACAACATAAAGTTTTGAATTTTTATTTTTAAAGGAATAAACCAGAGAAAAACATAAGTATTTATATCACAAAACACTTGATGGGATTTACATAATTAACTTAATGTTTCTCAAAATCCAACTGTAGCTCCGTAGCAGTGATCAGAAGTTTCGATTTATGCAACCCTCACACAACATTTTCATACTAATTTTTGCATGTTTCTGACGTCATAAATATAAAAAGTCACATAAATTGCATACTTTACAATATTTTCACGCTCTCTAATGCGGCTACATTAACATTCTGGTAACAATTGTCAACAGTTTTGAAGATCCCATTTCGTGTTTATTCATTAAAAAGCACATTTTGTTTTATATGGTCTATGGCTTTAAATTTTGAGATACAAGCCATCTGAATACAACCCTTAATATCTTCATCTTATGTTTCAGACACAGACATCGATGATGACGATTATCCCTCTTCTCCTCATGAATCCCACCCTTATTCACCATCCCCCTTACCTACATTACTCCATCACCCTTTAGCATTAACCCTAAGTAACCCCTCACATATGACTCGAAATCAAAGTGATACGAGTTCTCCTAGTCCTAACCTAAGATCTGATTCACCAAATCATAAATCTCATATGATACCACAAGGTATGACAACTGGAAGAAAACCTCGAAGAAGAAGAACAGCATTTACTCATGCACAATTAGCTTATTTAGAAAGAAAATTTAGATGTCAGAAATATTTATCTGTTGCTGATAGAGGAGATGTTGCTGATGCTTTAAATTTATCTGAAACTCAAGTTAAAACTTGGTATCAAAATAGAAGGTAATTATAACTTTTAAATAACATACGCTAAACTTGAGTTTTACGTAAACATATAGACATAAAACTAGTCATCTGTTTTTTTGTTTCTTTTTCCAAAAAAAAAAAAAGAAAGTTTCAAAAATAGACTAATGTGTATTTTATTATTATTTTTATTCGATTACAATACAATAAAAATTTGCCCCCTCAGCCTGAAAATACTTCACAAGTTTTAAAGACGAAAAAAAAAAAAAAAAAAAAAAAAGAATCAAGGACTACTTTTATTTTACATATTTTAAAAGTGGACATTGTCCTGAACTAATTGATTAAGGGAGTAGGGTACCGACGTTGGCCATTAGACTCAAACTTTTCTCGTCCAAAAAAAAAATCTGAAATTTTGCACAATGATACTTCAGCTTGAGACAATTTCAAATATATAAAAATTTTAGGGGGTCACCGTTCAAATTAATTTTATATGATTTTGTAAAAGTTAAGGCCCTAAGGTCCAATGTTAATTTCAATAATTTTCCTTTTTTTTGGGACGGTCAAACATCATGAAATTTTATCACAGCTAGGTGTGACCCTTAGCTACACAATGACACCAAATGTAGAAACAAAACACGTCTGGTTTTTTAGATATATAAGGTCGGTACCCTACTCTCTTAAGAAAATTTCTAATTTTTGAGCTCTTATTTATTATTTTTTGGAATTTGAAAAATGACGTCATGGTCGGTAACTTTATGCATGTGGGAACAGGAAAAAGTTACCGACAGTAACGTCATTTCACCACTTTCAAAAATTAATTAAAAATACTTAATGAAGTAGAAAATTAGAACTTTGCATTTCGTTTCAAGACAATGTTCTTTTTAAGAATATGAAGTAAAATTATCTCCTTTTTGTTTAAGCCTTTATCATTTTAGCATCCAAATACGATAAGAATAATTATTTATTTTTTTCCCTTTTTTTTTCTTTCCATAGGACAAAATGGAAACGTCAAAATCAGCTACGTTTAGAGCAATTACGTCAACAAGCCAGTGTTGAAAAAGAACTTGAAGGTTCTAGTTCTACTGCTCCCTCAAATCAAAATACCCCATCATGTTGTCCTCCTTCACCATACTTACTTGACGTTGGACGTGCCGCAGTGTTATCAGCCGCTGCCGCACATGCCGCACATGCCGCTTCACAACCATGTAGTGCAAGTTCATTTCTACCTGCAATCTTTCGTAATGTGACTTACGTCCATGGATGTGGACAATTGTGACGTTAAGTGAATCTTTTTTTGTATGTGTTGTAAACTTTTAAACTTTTTAATCACTGTATTTTGATCGTAAAAAAGAGTTGCACGAGGGAAATAGTATTGCAGTGCAGCAAACAAACTTGTGTAGAAATTATATATTTGTCAAATGCACACACATTTCTAATAACTACCATTTTTTAAGCCAAATTACAATATATACACAGATTTTATTTATTAATTTAAAAGTATTAAATTTAAATTTTTTTTTTCATTTTTTTTATAATTTTTTTTTTTTTGCTATAATTTTATGACAAAAATAATATGCAAAATATATAAATATATTTAGACTATCAGATGTTGATTCAGTCAGGAAATACAGATTGTTTGTATACGTAACAAAAAATATATATATAAAAAAAAGAGCATAAAATATGTATGTACAAAATAAAAATATAAAATTAAAAATATTGCAGGTAAAGGTGTATATATAACATAATAGAGAACTTAACTGTTTTTATACAATAAATTAAAAAAATAAATTATTATTACATTACCATGATCAATAACTTATAATATTATTGTAATTTATCTATATATAGAAATACATACAATTAGTATATAATATTAATACCTAATATATTATTAGATACTATACATTTTTCTATAAAAAAACAACAACTATATGTCTCAATTCAATAAGAGATTTGAGTCCCTAAATAGTGACTTTTTTTACTCGTACACAAAGAGTGCGTATGTTTACTCTAAAAAAACGGAAAAGGAAGTGCAGGAAAAGGAAACCATGTGACGGTAAAAGTGGGCGAAAAGTGGTGCCAGCAGCAAGCTAGGCCTGAGCTAACTCCCACTTTTACCGTCACGTGGTTTCCTCTTCCGGCACTTCCTTTTCCGCATTTTGAGTAAACATAAGCAGTCAAACAAGATCAGAGATTTTTACAATAGGATGCAACCCCTTTTTCTCAATTAATTTTTCCCAGATAAACACCAAAATTTTACAGATGAATAATGTAATATTGACGTTCATATATGTACGTGTTAAATTTTATTCAACTTATTGAATAGAATCTGAGAAAAGGACGTGTTTCCGGTTAAAATAACGTCTGATCTTGTTTTGGTAATGATCTGATCGTTGCTGTTGCGACGAAAAGTCAGATCTTTGTTTACAAAATGTGTCAATGTCCTTTTTTTTTTTTTTTTTTTTTTTTTTTTTTTTTTGCGAAAATTTGAAAAATGCACATCTTTTTGATTATCTTATAAAAGTGAGACGAAAGATCACATCTCTTGGTCACAGTATACTGTACAAGGGCATATCTATAGGGTGTATGTGTAAGCATTCATGTTAAAGTTGACGCCATGTTGGATAACTCAATAACATGAGTGGCATAGGAAAAAAATCATTTTGCCGCAGTTTAAAAACACTATGCAATATTTTTGAAAGCATTTATGCTGTTAATATGTTGAATTAGTATCTCAAGTATGTGAGAAAAATAACAATAACAAAAAATGAACCGATTTCCCAAAGAAAATTGGCTTAAATGATGTTTGTCCTATGCTGAGCAATGTTATGCACTACTCCAGTATGGCCTCCAAGCGCAATAAATATGACGTCATCCGCATACACACTATACCAAAGAAAAAAAAAAGAAAGAAAAAAAACATTTTTTTCCAAAAAAAAAGTATGACCACAAAGAAGATCTGACCTGTTGTCTCAACAACGAAGATGTACTTTCAATTTTAATCATAGTAATTACAAGTGTATAATACTATATTAGAAGTTAAGAATGTAATGAAAGGATAAGAAAATCTACAAAAATTATCTATACTCTCTTAGCACCTATAATCAATTCAATTAGTATAGTATAAATAATAAATTATTTTGTTACATATTACGTTGAAATTCTTTAGAAATAAAAAATAAAAAGTAAAAACTTATTTTTAAAGCTGTCTATTTACAATAAATACCAAGTCATCATTTTAAAATTAATAATCATAGTAGTTTGTAATATTAACATTTTAGGGAAATAAGAACATTTAAACGATACAAATATTATGTCTAAATTGCAAAATAACATTAAAAAAATGCAAAAAAATAAGATGTAAAATTGTGGCTGTGCAATAATAAAGAATTAATTAGCAGATAAATAATAATGTCTTTTTCTTCCTACACACAACTCCCCCTGTTTAATAAGTTATTAGTGTAAGTTAGCCAATCACAGGTGGCGCGGGAATTTCAAAAGGACTCTTACTTTTTTTTTCTTTACATTCCTGTGCATTTCTATAGGGTGGTTTCATTCATTTTAAACTCGACGCCATAAGTGAGCGCTAAATAACATGGGCCAGTATATGAAAATGACTCATTTTACCTGTTTAAAAATACTTCACAACAATTTTGAGAGCATTGGTGCTGTTAACAGGTTGAGTTTATAGTTTCTCAAGTATGCAAGAAAAATAATAATATAATAATAATAATAAAGCTAACTTTCTAAAAAAAATAGCCAAAAACTACGTGTGTCCTATGCTGAGCAATATGCTATTTATTGCTCAAGAAGAGCATCGAAAAGCATTCAGAATGACGTGATGCGCACAAACCCTATTCATTCGGGATGATAATAAGAATATTTTTATTACGGAGTACTATACATACAGTACTATACAGTACAGTACATGGACATGCATACATTATGATATTAGCATAGAACGAGAAGTAATACGTAATTATCATTTACTGAAAAGAAAGCACTTTCTCAAAATTTAAGTGTACATTAATTGCTATCACTCATATGGTCTTTTTAATAAACTATTTTGTATTAAATGTGTTTTTTTATTATTAATTTTGATACTTTTATAAAAGTCATTTTATTAGTGACTTGTACTGTACTTTGCATGCTCTATATAATAAGTTTCAATGGCACTATAACTTTATACCATCTTCACTTGCACTCGCTACAGCTTTTTTTTAAATTAAAAGTATAACAATATATAGTATAATTATAGTAATTATACTACCATTACTGCAAATGCTATATTATTTTCTTTTTTCTTTTTTTATTTATTTTTTATTTATTATTATTATTTTTAATGCCATAAAGATGAGAATTTAAAGCATCTAGTCTCGAAAAAATATTATAAAACTATAAATTACACACACCATCCCCTCGCTAATCATTTTAGCTTCTAGAAAAATAATTGCAATGATCAAAAAAAAAATCTCCTTTCTATACTTCAAAATTGTTTACTATACCATTTTCTATAAATATAAAATAAAAATCCATGTCCATCTTATTATCTTTCAATTTTATTTCTTCCTTTTATATATTTTGAAAGGAAGAAAAAGTATGAGTGAAGAGAGGACCATACAAGGTAGGCCATTATCTCATAAATTCTTCCCTTCCCATCAAGTTTTTCTTCTTCTTCTTCTCTAGTTGCTCTTGAGAAAGCTCATCCCCTCGTGCAAATTTGTTTTCTTTTATGTTGTTCCTTACTACTTGACTTTTTTTCTTTTTATTATTATTATTTAAACATATATACACAAAAACATTTTTATATAAAAAACCATATCTCGTTTATTCTTTATAAAAAAGTTAAAAAAAAAATCAGCAACATTCATCATAAAACTTTCAAAACTTTTTAGAAATATAATATCTATATGCCAGCTGCATGGAAGAAAATATTAACGTAATAATTATTCCAGATTATTTTCTGCTATATTAAAACATAATAGATGCTATACTGCATAGTGTGTATATATATATATACTCGTATATTTATGACTTATAAAAGGAACAACTGTTTTAAAGCTGACTTTAATCTATTTCAGTCACATCCACTTCCGTTTCTGCTTACTACGCATGCGTAGTACATCGAAACGGAAGCGGATATGAGCGAAATCACTTATAGTTGGCTTCAAAACAGTTGTTCCATTATTAGTCAATATTATATAATTATATAGCACAATAATTTGTGCTGTAACAAAATTTAGCATAATTTATGCGACATAATTACATAGATGTAGTTTAGATACTGTGTACGTTATTTGTTTACTATTAGTCAATGGGACTAATAAAGGAACAACTGTTTTAAGGCTGGCAATAAGCGATTTCATTCACATCTGCTTCCGCTTCGACGTAAAGCGCATGCGTAGTAAGTAGAAACGGAATTGAATGTGACCGAAATCGCTTATAGTCACAACCTCAAAACATTTGTTTATTATTTATATTGACTACGATTTTGATCAGAGAAAAATACATAGATGCAATTCTAGGCGATGCTAACATAATGCGGAAAGTTTTTATAGATAATAAATAAATAAAATAAATAAATAAATAAATAAAATAAAATAAAATAAAATAAAATAAAATAAAATAAAAAAATAAATAAATAAATAAATAAATAAATAGATAATATCTTTATTGCAAAATAAGATAGGCAAAAGGTGCAGTTAGGGCAACAAGCCCTATCTCTGAACCAATGCATTCAGTTTATATTTTCTTTAATTTATCTTATTTTAATTTTAGTTTTATTTTTAGTCTTAATTTTAGTTTATAGATTCTTATTTATAGTTTGAAGTTTCTGGAATATTTATTAATTTTCACAATCTTTCAACAAAAGTCCAGTTTTGATATTATAACAAGTGAGGCAAATAAGGCGAAATAAAACATTATATTATAAACTTTATCTTGAATAGCATGCAATAAATATATATAAGGTGCAAAAAAGCAATAAAAACACAAACAAAGGAACCTCTATCTATAAAAATAATAAGCAATTACATACAATCGTACTTTTTCATAGCATGCGGCATACTTACTAAAGTAAACAGTACACAGAATACGAACACATATTATTACGAATTATTACGATAATAATATAAATATATATAACGGCATTATGCGCATTGTCAACAAATTTACATTGCCAGGGAAATTTAGGATGAATTCTCAAGTGTACGTGCATTTTATAATTTAATTAGAACAATATTTGGATACAATATTTGAATGGTAAAATTTCCTATCGTGATCAGTGATCAACCAAGGTCCATATAATAAAGAGGTTGAGCACAGCACAAAACTCGCGCATTCGATTTCATTTTGCGATGGATTGTACTTGGTTCTAAGCCAATACGATGCCGTTCACCAGTTACGTCACTGATAAGGTGAACAAAATTGTAAGTGGTGATATGACGTCTTTGGTGAATTTCTTTAAGCTGCGCAATCTTGATCAACTTTTCCAGGAGCAACTAACCTCTTATATGTGGACATTGGTGATCAACTGTGACGTCTATAGGCTCATTTGACTATTGTGGAACATAATCAACTTGCTTTTGTTTTTAATTATTTTTATTAAAATATTAAAAAGTATATTATGTGTTCAATTTTCAAGTCAATTTAGCAGTATAATGTACAGTATTTTTATATAATAAAATATAATACAAATCCATATATTTTCTTATTTCTTCAGTCCCAGTATATAGTACAGTGGACATCAGATAATTCAATAAAAAATAGAAGAAGAAAAAAAAGAAAAATATAGAATAGATTGAGATAAAATATATGAAAATTAGACCAGAAATTGCCCTTGAATTTATGCGTTTTTTAAAGCTCTTTTTAGCAAATGGGTAAGGGGCCTGCAAAATTAAAGAAAACGTTTTTGACAAAAGAGGTACTTTTTTGCTTTTCTGAGAGCCGCACAAAAACGTGGTTAAAATTTACAACATTAAAATAATTTTTATAAAAGTTTGGGACTGAAGGCGCTATATTAACTTTATTTTATTTTTTGTTATTTATTTATTTTTCTATCAAACCTCTAGGCGAGGTACAACTTATGCTAGTTATTTACATATTTACAATGCATTTATACTTAATTTACACTCTCCTGAGACTTTCGAAACCCTATCATAAGATTCGCTTGTTCTTCCATGGCTGGTCGGGCATGGCCTGGCAAATCCTTCCCGGCATTCGCTTTTACATACCGAGGAAACCATGGAAATCTCGGTCAGGAAGTCGGTAGAGGAATGCCCTGATATATCCCTTCCACCTCCCGAATGCACTGTGTATTTCCGGTGGACAAAGCTTAATGATAAACTTTGCCTCTGCCGGGAATCGAACCCGTGACCCCTCGCGGACGAGTCAGACA
>OX439135.1:21802680-21811300 GCA_949318235.1 Ecdyonurus torrentis
TGCTTATAGCGCAGATTGAGCCTACGTTTGCGGGGCTACCAGAGGGCTACGAAAGATCTTTGGGAGCATCATATTTGAGTTAATGAACAGTTCATTTCATTATCTTAAAATCAAAAAGGCAGGTTGCAACCCCTGAACTTCCCCTGTAATATACAAAACAATATATTTTAGTTTAGTTTTTTTTTTCAGCTAAAATTTGTAATATTTTTTAGATAACATATAATATAATTGACGTCTAATAAAGACACAACTAATTTGAGGCTGACTATTAGCAATTTCACACTCACTTGAGTCACTTGTCAGTGATCCATTTCGACTTACTACGCATGCGTAGTACGTTGAAACGGAAGTGGTTGTAAGTGAAATCACTAATGACCTCAAAACAGTTGATCCTCATTATTCAATAGAGTATATTATAAAACTATAATTATGGTAATAGATCACACTATAATATCTTTACAATTCTGAACAAAAATTTCCGAAAGTTACTAATGTTGACTGTGGCCAGATATGTCAATTTGTCGTCAAAACGTTGATTGTTTAAACTCTTGGTGATTATTTTTGAAATTTTTCTTATTAAGATAGCAAAGAGTGGTTGCGGATTGCATGCTTAAGATTGTTCGGGAACTTTTATCCATAGGTATACTGTACAGGATTTTTTTTTTTTTTTTAACATTTTGATAGGAGTTTAGAACTGGCATATAAACGACCATTTAAGAAGAAAAAAATAAAATTATATGCTAAATCTTTACATAAGCCTCTTAGGTAAATATTTAGATTAGGTTCAACACTTACGTAAAATAATGAAAACTTTAATTTTTATTGTTCTTTACACATTTAATACTTAAAACATACACATTTTTTAAATACTATACATATATATATATATATATATATATATATATATATATATATATATATATAATATATAATCACTACTACAGAACAAAAAATATGATGTAATATCTGACATATTCTTTATAGTTAAAACTATTATTTTATACATGCAACCCAGTAAACCACAGCTTTTCACAAGTAGTTTGCAAGTACTTTTCTGATGTAAGAGTGTCACTCCCAGCTCATGTGACGTCACTGGTACTGACATTCTTGCATCGGAAAAGTACTTGCAATGTACATGTGAAAAAACTGTGGTTTACTGGGAACTTATTAAAATTGAAATTATTTAAAAAAGTAAAAAAAAAAACAAGTTATTTAAAATTCTTGGTTCTAAATCCTCTGCTTCTATTGAGTAAGCTTTCTTGTCTTTGGACCATATTTCTGTATAAATGCTAACTTTGTGTATTTTATATGTATATGCATTATAATAAACTAAATGTAAAAAATTGTGTTTTAATTCTAGAACCTACCGATAAGACGTCATGTCTTGGTAAGACTATAATGTAACATTTGATAAAAAAAAAAATTAAAAAAAAAATCGATTAAAGATATTTCATAAATTAGTAATACAACTTCTATATGATTAATAAAATGGGACAAGAATTTATTGAAACAAATTTTAATTAGTTAAATACATTGTTGTGTTTGAGACTATATTGGCTGAAATAACTAACATTTTAATATCATTCTATTCAACCTTTTGTTTATTCATCAATAAAAATTCAATTTAAAAACCTTTTCTCAGGTGCAAATAAAATAAATTACTAATTAATAAAAGTAATTGCTAATTGTATTGAAGATTTTAAATAATTTATATTAAATATTAAATCCATTAAAATATGTTAAAACCAAGGATATAAGGTTAAATCTATGGGAAAAAAATGCATTGAAATGAGATTGTCCTATATTTATTGTCATGAATATAAGAGTGTTATTAATGGTTTTTGGAAAAACAATTTCTGTTGGAATAGTTTACAAATATAACACGTAAATTATAAACAAAACCCTGAAGGAAAAAAGAAAAAAAAAAAAAAAAGAAAAAAAAAGTCTTCCGTACAAAAAACAACAACTTCTTGAGTTGGAAGGCGAGATTAAAAGTTGTTTAAAAATAGCTTTTCTTAAAAGAAAATATTATTTCCTTGGTTTTTTTTTTTTTTTTTAATTTGTTATAGAAGAAGATTTTGAGTGCATTATATAATATATACATAACAAGTAGAAGATCACTTTCATTTTGACTCGGTTATGTTTGCATCACTTTGAGTTCCTTGCTCCTGGAGGGGTCATCATCGTAATTGAAGTTACGTACGTACAGTATAGTACAATATAATATGTACGTGAGAGCTATGCATTGGTTTGCAGTATTTAATTAACCATACGTTTGAAAGGTTTTAGCTTTCGTGTTACCATCAAATGTGAAATTTTTATCACAAGTGGTTTTATATGAAAATCGGGTTGAAAGTCAATGGTCTTGAATTTTTTTTTTATAAAATAGGTTCCATTTTTTACTAATTAATAATTAACGACAACACTACAAACACAAAAATTCTGAAACACAGCATGCGTACTGTCCATTAAATGACTGTTGCGGCAGTACTATTTTTTTTTTTTTTTTTTTTAGAACATGCAATGCAACGATATTGCGATTTGAACTTCGAACAACGGAAATCTCTGATTGAACATAGCAATATGAACTCATCGATATATAAAATATTTGAAACAGAAAAAATAATAATTTTGAAATGAAAAATTATACAATATAATTAAGCAGCAAGCATAAAATTATAATATTAAAGGCATAGAAAACATGAAACAATATGTTCTGTATCACAAAATGGGATGATAATTTTTACCAGAATTTTAATGTGGCTCCACAAGAGAGGGGAAAAAGTTGTATAGTATGTGATTTGCGTGAATATTTCTGTTTATGACGTCAGAAACAGGCAGAAACTAGTATAAAAATGTTGTACAGGTTGCATAAATCAATTTTCTGATCACTGCTACGGTGCTACAGTTGAGTTTTAAGACCAATTAATGTTATTTATGTAAGTCGCATCAAGTATTTTGTGATATAAATGTTAATGTTTTCATGTTATCTATGCCTTCAATCTTTATTAATGATTTTTACATGGTTGAATTACAAGAATTGTATGTAATTGGACAATATTCTCTAGCTAACAATGAATAAGGTTGCTTAGAACCAATATTAATAGTTCTATTAAAAACCAAACTATTAGAAATATGAATACCTAATAAATTAGTAACATTTTTAATTTTTTCCATAATTTTACCATTTTTATCTTCATAAAAAAATTCTAGTAAATCATAATATGGTAAAGGAAAAAATATAGGATGTTCTAATATTGTAAAACCTTTACAATTTTGAGAGGTCATATTAATAATTGCACATTTATTACAATAATCATACATTGCATTATTTAATAATTGAGGTCCATTATGTAACCAACTATCACCTTTCCAATTTTTATCAATATTATTTAAAATATGTAATGCAATAGATGAATATTTTTCTAAACCTAATATACCATTAGCTAATTGTGTTCTAGTTGGATACATAAAAGTTATAAAATTTTTTAAATGTGATATATTATTAACTAAAATAGTATCTAAATCTAAATATTTTCCACCATATTTATATAATATAAATATTCTAATTACATCACTCGTATGCACTGCTTTAAATGTACTATTTTCTAATTTATTACTTTGTAAAAATGATTCTAAAATTGAATTTTTAAATAATATATTCATATCAATATATAATGGTATAATATTATTATATTTATTAATAACATTCCATAATATATGATTTAAAGTCATATTTAATACAGGTGGTGAATATACAAATAATAAATAAATATCAGAATTTGGATGTAATTTTGCAGCACTTTCTAAACTACATATATATCTAGATTTAATAAAACCATTTCCAGTTGATTCTATAAAAAATATTGCTTCTTTTTTTTCATTTCTATTTATTAATTCTGTTGTTATTTCTGGTAAATGTAAAAAATATTCTAAATTCAAATATTTTCTTATTGTTTCTAAATTTTCCTTATTTATTGTAATATTAAATACTATATACGTTAGGAATATTAATATTAAACTGTATTTGATAATTGAAGTTTTGTTACTTCTATGTATTATTCGTTGTATTTTTACTTTTGCTGAAATTTTTTGCATTTTCTTCTTCTTTTTTTCTATCTGTAACAAAAAAAAATTAATTTTTTTTTACAATATTAATATTACGATTATTTACAAAATTTATAGGCTGGTTGCATTCAAGTTAAAGTCAACGCCATAAATAAGTACTAAATAACATGGGCAGGTATGGTAATTCACACTTTTGCCAGTTTAAAAATACGTAGCAATTTTTTTTTTTTTTTTGAGAGAGAGAGAGAGAATTGATGTTATTTACAAGTTGAATTAGGTTTTCAAGTATGCGAGAAAAATAATGACAAAAAAAATACTTATTTTCCAGAGAAAATAGCAAAAACCCATGTTTGTCCTATGCTAATCAATGTGATTCGTTGCTCAATTATGGCATCGAAGTGTATTTATTATGACGTCATGCGCACACATACCTTATAGTATACAATGCTACATTTTTTATTTATTTTTTTCTTTTAGGGAGAAGTTCACAATTTGTTATTGGTGGTGACGTAGCACTAGCACCAATCAGAGGCGCATTAGAAAAATGCACATAGGACTCCTAATTTAGCAATACGCAATTTTTTTTTTTTTTTTTTTTTTTTTTTGTGTGTATACTATGTAATTTCATAAAATTAAAATGAATTATACTAGACATACTTGTACGTGTTTTAAGCCTATATGAAGCATTATAAATATAAAATATTATAAGTAAATATGTCACTGCAGTATAATAAATAATTAATTTTTGGTGTTTTTTTCTCTCAATAATATAATAATATGATAATAATAATAGGTTGACAATAGTTTTTGTTGCAATATGACAAAATATATAAAGCCTTCGTTATCTTATTGTTATAGCTAATAGTAAGTATAACTACGATGTATACATTATCATTTACTGCACAAAAACAAAATCTCATATTTCATTGTATGCTAAATTACTATACCAAAATTTGAACGCGTTGGACAAATGAACTTGCATAATATGCATCATAATTAAATTTATACTAAGCTTCTCCCAATACAACTTCGAGAGGATGCAGTTTAATTAACTATGTAAAGTCAACTGTGATTGGCTAGTAGGTTTATAATACGCTCTCTGATTGGTTTAGCACCGCGGATACAGTTTTTGGCGGGAACGACCTTGTTTTGGCCAGAGTGTATATTATACAGCTCTGGCCAAAAGTTCCCGAACCGATTTGCATAGGCAACCCGCAACCACCCTATCTAATAAGCCAATCATTGGAAAACAATATAGGGTGTACAGTATCTATCTATCTTTATGAAAAAAACGCAGCGGCCAATTCTGCCTCGTTCGGAAACTTTTGGCCAGAGCTGTACATGAAATAAATAAATAATGTACATTTCTCCCAATTTCGAACGGATACAATATAATTAACTATGTAAAGTTAACTGTGATTGGATAGTAGGTTTATAATACGCTCTCTGATTGGTTTGGCACCGCGGATACAGCTTTTGGCGGGAACGACCTTGTTTTGGCCAAAGTGTGATAATCACGACACGATTGTGATAATTTATTTTAACATACAAAAGTGAGGTGCAATGTTTTTCTTATTAGAATATCATTGTAAATTTAGAGACATTTTCTGAATGGTGAAATATATTAAAATACAACAGTCATGTGAACAGGAATGTTCACTTTTTATTTATTTATTTTTTTGTTGATTTTTTTAAAATTATACTATAATAACAAAGTTACTCACCATGCTCCAATATGTTGCTTTTTTACAAGCAAAACACTTTATGTTTTATTGTAAAACGACAGAACAATAGTAAAATAAAAATAAATAAAATGCTTTAATTAGCATAAAAATAAAGTGCTGATTAATTACATTTTTATTGTAACTGTCCTCATTAAATTACGCTAACAACTGTAATTTATTTAAAACAATTAAAACATTGCTTTTATTTATTTATATTTTAACAATAAATATTTCTAGAGCGGCAGGAACACAATATTATTATTAATAAAACATATGCTTTTTTAGTATACACGTGACGTCATATTTAATGCGCTTAAAGGCTATACTGGAGTATAGTGCATAACATTGCTCAGCATAGGACAAACTTCATTTAAGTCAATTTTCTTTGGGAAATCGTTTAATTTTGTTAATTGATATTTTTCTCACATACTTGAGATATATACTAATTCTACATATTTACAGCATATCAATGCTCTCAAAAATATTGTATAGACCGGTTGCACTCATATTTAAGAATCGCCATTTTGCTGGTTATAAATACATATATAGGCCAGAAAAAACGTCATTTTATTTGTTTTAATAGCCAAAAAAAGCTTCAAACCTCAATCAAAGCCTTATTTCTATCTTCTAATAAGCTCGAAAAATATGAGAAAAATTAGTTCAGTTGAAATAAACTCTTTTTAAGTGAAAAATTAGAAGAAATGATGTTTGCCCTATGCTGGACAATACATTAGGCACCACAAACAAGGCGACAAAGCGCAAGGATGTGAAAGAGGTCTATAGTGTTTTTAAACTAGCAAAATGATTTATTTTCATATGCCACCCATGTTATTGAGTTATCCAACATGACGTCGACTTTAACATGAATGAATAGATCCTTACCTGTTAATTATTATCCGTGTAATGCTAATAAGCCTTAATTATAAGAAATATGCAAATATGTTGAAAACAAGTGTATATTAAATATGGTACAAAACGTTACTTCTCTGTACATATTGTTTTATTTCTTTCCTTATTATATTGTTATTATATTTAATAATTTAAATAATAATAATAATAATAAAAAAAATCCTTTTGTTTTATAAAAAGTGTTGTGTAAAAGTTTTTGTTTTACTAATGAGAACTAAAACTGTATGTTTTATAAATATAAAAACCTCATGTTTAATTATAATATAACATAGAGCTGAGAGAATGCAAAAGAATATAAAGAGAGAGAGAGAGAGAGAGAGAGAGAGAGAGAGAGAGAGAGAGAGAGAGAATCGTTTTTGTTTAAATAAACATGGTATATAAAAGCAGTGGGTATGAAAAAAAAAAAAAAAAAGGTTTCAAGTTTTTTTTATTCATAATGCAAGAGCTGCAAACATTTCTCTGTATGATTTAAAGAATTGTTCGTAATTTTTGTTCTATAGGAATGCAATGTTGTAAAGCGAAGTATTTTTATATTTTCATTGAAGCCGTTGTCAACTTACTTTTTTATCATTTAGAATACTATAGACTAATAATTACCATACCTTAATATTCATGAATTAGACACCATCACGTTGGTTTTATATTTATTTTCGTTTATTTTCCTTTTTGCGGTTATATCACGTATCTGACGTTACACTGTACTGCCGCCAATCACAGTCACCGCTCTGGTCACGTGATATATTTAAGCCCCTCCCTAGAGTTCTTTACCCTTATCACGGCCCCATCGGTACATTGTGACGTCAGATACGTGATATAACCGCAAAAAGGAAAATAAACGAAAATAAATACAAAATCAACGTGATGGTGTCTAATTCATGGATAATAAGGTATAGTATTTATCAGTCTAGTATTCTAAATGATAAAAAAAGTAAGTTGACAAGGGCTTTAAGGCGGGAAATCAGGTACTACGGGATTTGATTAAAAAGTTGTAAATAAAGGAAAATCTGAAATTTTGCTCAGTGATACATTTAGGATAAGGTATCTTCAAAAATGTAAAAAAATTGAGGGTCTCACCATGCTAGATTTTAAATTATAATTTTTTAAAATTTTAGTCTCATAATAGCCAATGTTAATTTCATTAATTATTTTCTCTCTTATCTGATGGTCATGAGTTCTGATAATTTTATCATAGGTAGCTGCCACTATTAACTTTCAAATGGCATCTTAGTTTGGAAGTTTTCTTTTTAAATTTTGAGATGCAAGCCATCTGAATGCAACCCTTAATATATGTTTTAAATTTTCTTTCAAAAAAAATATATAATAATAAAAAATAAGTAAATTGATTTCTGATCAGTTTATTGTGATTGTTAACCGGATCCAATTTTTTAGCAAGTTTGAACCAAGGGGGAATATTTTACAATTATGGAGACTAATATAGCAAATAATTAAAGAAGTTCTTATTATTATTCTTATTATTTTTTTACTTTTTACGTTTTTATTGCAATACAATGACTTTCTGAAAATTTTATCAGGAGTTGAAGACACAATAGTCCTGGTAACACTGATCTATACCGGATCTATACAATAGGGTGTGTACGCATGACGTCATTCTGAATGCTTTTCAATGCTCTTCTTGAGCAATGAATAACATTGCTCAGCATAGGATAACATAATTTTTGACTATTTTCTTTGTAGAAAATTAGTTATTTTTTGGTTATCATTATTTTTCTTGCATACTTGAAAAACTAATTCAACCCTTAACAGCATCAATGCTCTCAAAAATATAACGAAGTATTTTAAAACTAACAAAATGAAACATTTTTACTCATACTGGCCCATGTTATGTATATAGCTCTCAATAATGGTGTCAACTTTTAACATGAATGAAACCATGAAACCAACCCTATAGGGTCCATGTT
>OX439135.1:21816500-21963285 GCA_949318235.1 Ecdyonurus torrentis
ACTTTGAACCTAGGAGAGAGGCAACTTGGGACGTGGGGGAGGGGGCCCCGCCGGAGGAAAAAAAAATTTCATGAAAGGGGGCGTGTTCCCCGATTTTGAAGTGTATTTTGTTCCTTTTTCAAATGGCCATTATTGAAAAAAAATTATAGAGCTTATTTTTATTCACTTGTTTTTTTAAAAATATTTTAAACTTTTTTGCTTCAAAAACTTTTTTTTTTTTTTTTTTTTTTTTTTGCCGACGCAGTCCTTAAATTTTGCTCAAAAAATTGTAAATTTAATAAATAATATAGCATTATTTTTTTTTATATTTGTGATTAATATATTAAACATCTACCCAGCAAATGAGGTTTAGCAAAGAAAATAGTTATATTATAAAAAAAAAAAAAAAAAAAAAAAAAAAAAGAACGCAAATTTCCTTACAGTGAAGAAAAACGATTTTAGAATGACACTTTAATTTTAATTTATCTTGCTAAAAATTTTAACCTCTGCTATTAATTGATATAGATCTTGATATATCACGATATTTTTATATATTAAAATAAATATTATGTGAGTGTTTTATAGATTTTTTAAATATATTTTTTATTTTGCACTGAATCTTTTTTCCTTCATGAGAAATCGGGACATTTCAATTTTAAGCCGGGACTAGGTGTCAAAATCGGGATTATCCCGGGAAAATCGGGACGTCTGGTCAGCATAGCCATACTGGAGTAGTGAATAACATTGCTCAGCATAGGACAAACTTCATTTATGACAATTTTCTTTGGGAAATTAGTTAATTTTTTGTTTTTGTTATTTTTCTCACATACTTAAGATACCAATTCAACATATTTACAGCATCAATGCTCTTAAAATTTTTGCATATAGTGTTTTTAAACTAGCAAAGAAATTTTTTTCCCTATGCCACCCATGTTATTGAGTTCTCCAACATGGCGTCGACTTTAACATGAATGCATACACCCTATAGGCACTGTACTGTACTGTACGTGCGTACGTACGTATAAAATGAATGATTGTTTATAAATATTTTACTACAAAAAAAGTCGTAATTTTAAAGTCTTTTGTTAAATATTCCCATTATTATATTTTACTTACTGTCAGTTGACATGATTTATTTTAATTTTAAGTACATTTTTGACATGCCAGTAAATAAACCAATACCAACAATGTAGTGAAAATTAAACCAAAATTTTATTACTGTATCGCAATATTCACAATAATTCACTACAATTTTATACTGACTAATAATATACCGTTCAATTTCTATAGTTTCAAAATGTTTCAATATTTGTGTCCCTTTAAGTTTCATTACACTTGATATATCCTGTATTTTTTTTTTTTACATTTTATCAATGTTATTAATATTATTATATATATATATATATATATATATATATATATATATATATATATATATATATATATATATATATATATAATTATAATTTATTGTAAATATTTTTTTGACAAGACCAACGCTTGTTGTAACACATGTTACTATGAACTGCCTGGGTCAATAAAGAAATCTTATTCCTAATATTTTTCAAATTGAAGCTCCATAAGAATTCATGTTATTTTGATGAAATATTTAACAATTCCAATTAGAAAAAGCTTATTGTGAACAAGGTATTAGACCCTATTAATAATTTTTAAATGTGAATTTATAATACACTTTTTAACTAAAAATATAATAAAAAGAAAAAAATAAACATAAATTTAAAACATGTCTTTAAAAATAATTTAAGTTAAATAAAAACAAATTATTTTGTTTTATATATATATATAAAAAAAAATTTTTTTATTGTAAAGATTATGGTGTGCTAATTAGTGAATTAGAGAGAAAGAGAGAAGTTATCTTTATACATCTTTCACCCCTTTACTTATTCTTTTTTAAAGTAAAGTATCCTGAGGCAAAGCAGTAATTGTGTCGGCAATCTCAATTATCCTTTGCAAAGTTACTCTCCTTTATTGCTCTGCTCCCACTCTCCCACTCTCTCTCTCTCTCTCTCTCTCTCTCTCTCTTCTCTCTCTCTCTCTCTCTCTCTCTCTCTCTCTCTCTCTCTCCATCTCTAATTATTGTTTAAATCAACGTAGATATTATTATTTGTTGGTTTCTAAGTGACTATTGTATTTTTTTTATTGTTATTCATACCACTCTGTTGGTGTTATGTTTTTTTTATGTCCTAAAGCGATCATGTACATTTGTAAGCAAAATAGAATAGAATTTTTTATATAAAGATTTTACCTATGGATATTTTACTATAGAAAAATATGTAAGTATTATACAACATTAAAATCAGAAGCTTTATAAAGTAACATGCAACGTTAATTTATAATGTATTATATTTATAATAAAAATACTTATTAGGTCCTACTTTAATTTGGGTCTTATAGTTTGCGTATCTGGTTTTGGACTTAGATCTTTTTGTACAGTACAAAAAAATTAATCTACCTGACTAGTTCCTGAGAAGGCCAATGAATGGGTTGGGTTGAGTTGGGTTGGGTTGGGTTGGGTTGGGTTGGGTTGGGTTGGGTTGGGTTGGGTTGGGTTGGGTTGGGTTGGGTTGGGTTGGGTTGGGTTGGGTTGGGTTGGGTTGGGTTGGGTTGGGTTGGGTTGGGTTGGGTTGGGTTGGGTTGGGTTGGGTTGGGTTGGGTTGGGTTGGGTTGGGTTGGGTTGGGTTGGGTTGGGTTGGGTTGGGTTGGGTTGGGTTGGGTTGGGTTGGGTTGGGTTGGGTTGGGTTGGGTTGGGTTGGGTTGGGTTGGGTTGGGTTGGGTTGGGTTGGGTTGGGTTGGGTTGGGTTGGGTTGGGTTGGGTTGGGTTGGGTTGGGTTGGGTTGAGGGCCCCTAATTTCCTATATTGTTACAACATTGCGGGTCCAAAATATCATAATTATTATTTATTTTATTTTTAATCATCAATTGGAACGAAATTATATATGTAAGGGATCACACATTTACGTGTTTTACGAAAAAAAAAATGATAACACTTACTATATTTTATTGCAAGAATGTGTAGAAAAAGGGTTATCGTATGATAAAGCAAATGAATACGTTATTTTTTATATCCTGTACATTAACAAACAAAGATAACAAATTACATCACTTCATATAAGCACCCATCAGCATATTATACACTCTGAAAATAAATGTTTACTCTCAACCTCAACCTCAACGCATAAATATTATTGAGATTGAGAGAGTACTTTTAGACGATTTTTTTTTTTTTTTTTTTTTTTTTTTTTGCTACCCATATTGTGTTATTGTGTTACACCAATCCCAGTCCCAGTCAAGACATTGTCTTATCAACAGGAAAGGACTATCCAAATTAATGGAAAAGCACACACGGGCCGGCCACGGCCTAAGTACACAGCCCGGCATTCGCCATGACAGCCTAGAGAAACCGTGGAAACGTCTAGGCAGGCTGGTCGGTGCAATCACATCAATCATGCACCTCCCGAATGCTGTGCGTCGTCATGGAATGCATGTAAACATGCATCGTGCAACATGCACACTTCACGTACGTACCCAGCAGTGGCTCGAACCTATACTCGGTGAGGAGTACAGAGTTTCGAGTCAGCTGCCTTCACCACTCGGCCATACTAGCTCGGTAATTTAGAGCGATTGTATATAATGACTATATGACTAATATAAGTGCATTTTCACTAATCATTCAAACTCGATGCAAATATGATGGGGTTCGGTGATTAATCATCATTGTATGCTCTCTACTCTCTATATCATTTTCAGCAAAATAATAATATTTAATAATAACAATAATTAATTAATTTAAATTAAATTGAATAAATTTTAAAAAAAGTGTCCCGAAAAAAGTTTTATTATCATTTCAAATAATAATAATAATAAATCTAATTGGACTTAAAATTTCACGCTAGAATTTTAATCTTTACATTTATAATACATGTTATCTTTAAAAGTAATAGCTTAAATATTTGATAGTGTTCGCATGTGTTTGACAAAAATAAATTTTTATGTATAGCATGTCATCCAGGGTCGGACTGAAACTCAAAGGACCACGTCCGTGAAAGGGGGGGTAACACCCTCTAGGGGGGTCACAAAAGGGGGTGTTACACCCTGGTTACACCCCTTTTAGAGCCTTAGGGGCCTCCAAACAAGGGTGAGCTACGTCCGCTATCGGAGACTTACTCTTATGGCCAGTCCGAGCCTGCATCTCTAATACTTTTTTCTTAATTTTATATTTCGCGACCGTTCATAGTTTGTAAGATATCAGCCGGTTCTATACTCTCTTGAATATTATAGCTCTATATAGTATTAAATTTTGTATAAATAAACTCTCTAAACACCCAAGCAACTCTAATTAGAGTTTGATGTATAAACATGAATAAGAGATAATGCTTGAAAAGTTTCACGAGTATCAGTTTTAAACTACTAAACTCTCTAGCACTTTGTTTTCTTTGTGTACAAAATAAACCCATTTTTTTGTACAATTTTTTTAATCTTTTTGAATATACTTATCTATATATATAATGAGATGCATATACTAATCAATACTGTTTACGTATTCGTGTCCCGATTAGATAATAATTTTTTTGTCTTATTTTGCGATATGTAAATGTAATATAGCTGTCTGTATTTTTACTGCTTCAATATGTACATTTCGCACATGCAATTTATTGTTGTACTGTCTTGTATTGTTTTAACCACTCAAGCGTATAGGACATACAATGGGTAAGTCGGAGAAATTTGAATTTTTAATAAAAAGAGGCAATATTTGAATGTTTGCCAAATAGAAGCAAAAAAAAAACAAAAAAAAAAAGTTTGAAATGAATGAAGATTATTCTAATTAAATGGAATTGCAATTAAGGGAGTAGGGTATACCATCGTCGGCCATTAGACTCAAACTTTTGTCGTCATAAAAATCTGAAAATTTTCACGATAATACTTCAGTTTAAGACAATTACAAATATATAAAAATTTTGGGGGGTCACCGTGCAAATTAATTTTATAACATTTTTTGAAATTTTAAGGCCCAATGTTAATTTCAATAATTTTTTTCTTTTTTTCGGAACTGTCAAACATCTTGAAATTTTTAACATGGCTAGGTGTGACCCTTAGCTACACAATGAAATCAAATTTAGACCCAAAACAGTTCTAGTTTTTGAGATATAAGGTCGGTACCCTACTCCCTTAAGCAATATTTTATGCTATTATGATATAAATGTGGCATTAATAACATTTTTTTTTCATATTATACTGTATAAGTCTATTTCTCCAGCAAAAATAAAAATATCCATATTCTGCACGCAGGGAATAGGGAAATATAGCTTAGCTTCCATGAGACTGTTTAAAAAGAAGATGATTTGCTAATTAATTTTGTTATTTTTTGTGCAAGTTATATTTTAAAAATTTACAGGTCAAGATTTTATTTTCAATAAAAATAATTACATTTAATTTCATTTTCGTCTTTTCTTCGATATATTATTCAATTACAATTTATTAAATAATAAACTTTTCTGATATTTAAATGTTTGAAATTCTTGTAGTTAGAAGACTTGTGCCATTTGTGTCTCTAAAATTCAAAATTTAATCAGCTCTTACTTGATATTACAAAAGTTAACTTTTTATTTACAATGTTATTTGAATGTCAATGGTAACAATTACTCGTGATAAGAATTTCAGGTCCGAAACTAACAGATAAGAATGAAAGATATACACTAGTGAAACAAATTAATGTAAAGCTTATTATAGAAGAACGTTTTTAATGAATCGTAATTTTAAAACTTGTATTGTGACCCAACTTTTTTTATTACATATTTGTAGTTTTCTTATTCTGAAGTAGTGCGAGTAAAGAGAGAGAGAGAGAGAGAGAGAGAGAGAGAGAGAGAGAGAGAGAGAGAGAGAGAGAGAGAGAGAGAGAGAGAGAGAGAGAGAGAGAGAGAGAGAGAGAGAGAGAGAGAGAGAGAGAGAGAGAAGGGAAAAAAGGGAAAAAATAAATAGAAAAAAGTTAAAGCAGTACATTTTATTATTTAGATTAAATTTTTCCATTTGGTAATTGCAAAAAAAGTGTTAGCAAAAAAAAAAAGTTTTGCATTTAGAGCTTATAGAAGATAGCTGAGGAAAAAAATAATTTTTATGTTTATTCTCTCTCTCTCTCTCTCTCTCTCTCTGAATGAATTTGTTCATTATATACCATTATTTCAATTACTTTAAAAAAATATATATTTAGAAAATAGTTGGTAGAGATTAGAGCACTTTGAATTGAAAATTAATTAAACGCGAAGATTCTTTAATTTATATAGTAAATTGGGACTAGGGATGCAAATATTCTAGCGTGAGTTAGATAAAAATAGACGCTGTAAAGGGATGAGGGTATAGTGTCAATGTAAAATACGATATGCCTAGCATCAATGTAGGCACTAAATAAGAGAGAAATAACAGTATAAAACAAATTAGCCTCTAGATAAAATATATTAATTAAATTTCTCACACAGTTACCAAGTACTGCGCACAGAAAGTTTAAATGCATCTTCAGTCACTCAACTCTCCAAATGGCTTCGAAAAAATCAAGAGTATGACACGTGGTCTCCGGCACGTGTCTCCATGTCTTCTGATATCATGACGTCATCGGAGAACATGTCACGTTTGAGACACAAGCTGGACACTCTGGGGGTGAAATACTCGGTCCTTGTACAAGACGTTGGACAGTAAGGAAATGTTAATTACAGTAAATTAGATCTTAAAAATAATAAAACTTATAGCTAACTTTTTAGGCCTGTTCACAAAGACTCGTAAATTCATATAACTCTTACGTGACGATACAACAATCAAAATAGTTTTTTATTATTATTATTTTTTATTCTGTAGTAAAGAGTATAATAATATTTAATTTTATTTTCAGAACTCTTGCAGAAGATAAAAATCAAATGGAAAAAATCAAGCAGTCAGAAAAAGACAGTAATCTACGTGCTCCGAGCTTTGAACGTTTTTTAACTTTTGATGAGGTTACTATATATTATTTTTATAACTTTTTCAATAAAATTAAATAATTGTTTTTAATACATACAAATACAAATTGCAGATCCAAGACTACTTAAATGAGGTAGTTACAACCTACCCTACCATTGCAGCCCTTATTGACATTGGTACTTCATATGAGGGTCGACCAATGAGAGTCCTCAAATTATCAAATGGTCCTGGTAAAACTGGTATTTGGTTTGATGCAGCGATTCACGCACGTGAGTGGGCAGCACCTCCAGTTGCTCTGTACGCTATCAACGAACTTACAGAAAATCTTGCAAATAATCAAGCAATGTTAGATAAGAATGATTTCTACTTTTTACCTGTCGCAAATCCTGATGGATATTCTTATACTTGGAGTGATGTGAGTTTTAATTATTATTTTAAATAGGATAGGATAGGATAGGATAGGATAGGATAGGATAGGATAGGATAGGATAGGATAGGATAGGATAGGATAGGATAGGATAGGATAGGATAGGATAGGATAGGATAGGATAGGATAGGATAGGATAGGATAGGATAGGATAGGATAGGATAGGATAGGATAGGATAGGATAGGATAGGATAGGATAAACTAAACTAAATACGGTAAATAAATATTTACGGACACAAACATTTATTAATTACTATAAATATTTGATCTTGAAACTTGGTAAATTACTCGTCATGAGTCATGACATGACTTGTTTATTATTTTATTGAGTTACCATAAAAAAATTGAGCTTCTTGAAAGCATTTTTTTTAAATTTGTTTATCACTACAAAATTATGCCCTTGAAAGAAATTTTTTATTGCATATTCTGATAAGAGTTTATTATTTATTACTATATGCAGTATTATTACAATTTTGTAATATTTTGATATAATTTTAATTTTATACAAAGATATTTTGCACACCTTATTGATTTATGATAGAATAATTTTATGTTTTCATATAATATCACCTTTAATTTCTTTCTTCATAGCTTCACAAAATAGTTTTAAAAACTGTACGTTTCTTTAAAAAAAAAAAAAAAAAAAAAAAAAAAAAAAACTTTCCGTGCTTCAAAAAAAAATAATAATAAAAAAGGTTTAAAACCTGTTTTTTTTTTTTAAATCTTTTGGGACTCACTTGTCAGGTGCGTTAAAAATAGAACACTTTACTGCAAAAATTTAGGAAACATTCAAGCCATCTAAAAAAAACAAATTAAATTTAAAGTACTGATATTAATAACTAGAAATAAGCATCAAAAGAAAATTTGCAGTAAATAAAAAAAAAAATAATAAAATCAATATTATCGTGTATTTCAATTTTATTTTTATTTATATTCCTAAATTACAGGACAGATTTTGGCGCAAAACACGAAGTCCAAATTCTATTTGTGTAGGAACTGATGCTAACAGAAATTTTGATTCCCATTGGGGAGGTAAGTGTAACCTCATGCCATTATCTCTCTGAATGAATGAATGAATGAATGAATGAATGAATGAATGAATGAATGAATGAATGAATGAATGAATGAATGAATGAATGAATGAATGAATGAATGAATGAATGAATGAATGAATGAATGAATGAATGAATGAATGAATGAATGAATGAATGAATGAATGAATGAATGAATGAATGAATGAATGAATGAATGAATGAATGAATGAATGAATGAATGAATGAATGAATGAATGAATGAATGAATGAATGAATGAATGAATGAATGAATGAATGAATGAATGAATGAATGAATGAATGAATGAATGAATGAATGAATGAATGAATGAATGAATGAATGAATGAATGAATGAATGAATGAATGAATGAATGAATGAATGAATGAATGAATGAATGAATGAATGAATAATGAATTGAACGAACAAACTAACGAACTAACTAACTAGAGATGTATTAACAAATAAAAACAAAGAGCACCTCTTTTTAAATTTTGAAATACTTATTAACACCTTAAAAAAACTATTCTTTATCAAGCAAACAGAACTACATTTATACTAAAAATAGCACTATATATACCTTCAAAGTTATTTTAAAATGTTTTTCTAAATCATTAAAAATGCAAAGAAAAGAATAAAAAAAAATAACCTTTATAGATCACACAAAATAAAATTTTGTTAGTTATTTACAATATAATAGAATAATTTAGCATAAACGAGAGAATAAAATGAGCAATATTTTCTTATTACAGAGGCAGGAGATGGGCCATGCACGGATACATACCCAGGTAGTGCAGTTTTCTCCGAACCTGAAATCAAAGCAATGTCAGATTTTCTGATAAATGAGACAAGTATCACATTTTACACCGCACTTCATAGCTATGGCAAGGTAAGAGGGAAGGAAAATAAAAAATGAAAAGTGTATTTTAAAAAAAAATCAACATTTTTAATTTGTTTATCTTTATACAAAGATAAAGTCTAAAAGTATTTTATATTATGATTAAAACTAATACTTTTGTTAATATAAATGCATAAAAACTTAAAGCTATTTTTTGTTTTATTTTTGCAGTTGATTCTATCGCCTTACAGTTACACAATCAATCATCCAGTACACTACGATCAAATGGTAACTATAATTTTTGTTCTGAAGCTCTTCATACAAAATTCTTCATAGATTTAAAATCCTGGTTATGAATACATTTTTATTGACCAAACTAAAAAATAAAATATTTGTTTTAATTAATTCTAAAATTAATCACACTTATACTGTTTATTCAGATGCTGGTTGGTAATGCAGCAGCTGAAGCGATACGCGCAATTAGAGGAACCAGATATGATGTGGGATCTTCTGCAGATATATTGTGTAAGTAAATCAGATTATAAAGTTCATTCATCATAACATAACGTATTACATTTTATAATAAAATTATTTTAAAAAAAACTCAGAAATAAAGGCATACCACCTTGAAAAAAAAACTTGTCTATCCCATCAACGTTGATATGGCCGGAGTCATTGATTTCTAATTTATTTTCCATACGTAATGGCAGATGCGGGTTTATGATGTCACATCGCGCTGTTCCCGCTCGCGTGAAATAGCCAGCTGTGACGTCATAAAACCGCAGCTGCCAATTTGCTAATGGAAAATAAATTAGGAATCAATGACTTCGGCCAAATCAACGATAATATTTATATGTTATATGATATTATATACACAAGTTTTTTTATTCAAGGTGTTCTATTCCTTTAAATGTTTCTTTACTGATAGTGATGTATGAGATGATATGAGATAGAATTAGTTAAAAAAAATGTTAATTAAGCAATCTATTTTTAATATCTGATTTGTAATCTAGCACGTGAACAAAAATTATAATATACATAGTAATTACGCTAGGCTATTTTCAGCAATATTTATTCATAATAACATAATTTATGCTGTACTATGATAATTATCATATATTTAACATATTGTGTTACTTAGTACATACAGTATAGTTATGTATGCTGTTCTATATTTATAACATTTATGTTATATAGCATAATATATTATATATGATATATGACGTAAAGTTTTTGTAGCATGAATTATGTATTTTTTTTTCTTTTCTTGCTTCCTTGTTGAAAGTCATGAACGTTGCAATTTTTTGTAACTTCAATGTATTGGCATTTTATCAGTTTGTTTTTTACTTCAGTAAAATAAAGCTCGTTTCTCTCTCTCTCTCTCTGATTGTTTATGTTTACTCAAAAAGCGGAAAAGGAAGTGACCGGAAGAGGAAACCACGTGACTGTAAAAGTGGAAGAAACGTTGGTGCCAGCAACAAGCTAGGCCTGAGCTACCTCCCACTTTTACCGTCACACCGTCACGTGGTTTCCTCTTCCGGCACTTCCTTTTCCGCATTTTGAGTAAACATAAGCAGTCTCTCTCTCTCTCTCTCTCTCAAAAAAAAAAAAAAAGATGTAATTTTTTTTAATTTACTTCAAAATTGATCCTTTTATTCTTACGTGTTACAGATTACAGTTACGGCAATAGTAAAGATTGGGCTTACGACTCATTAGGTGTAGAATATTCTTTCACTATAGAACTACCAGGAGGAGGTTCAGGAAGTTTCAACCCTCCACCTGAGGATATCTTACCTGTCGTTACTGAAACCTGGGAGGCAATCAAAGTTTTTGCTGCCAATATTCCAGCTTCCAGGCGCTGGTAAACTACGTTGTTTTTTTTTTTGTTTTTTTTTTTAATTTAAATTAATCTTTGATTTTTTTGTATACATTTCCATTTAATTTCATACGGCAGTTAAATATATGTACACAAGACCACGATAAGAATTTTTACCACTCAAAAACTTGCGTAAGTAAGTTTAGTTTGTCAATTATTCATAAAACACATTTTAAGTAACACACAAAAATGAAAGTAAAATTAATTTTTTTCTATATTTTTCTAATTGTATTGTATGTATTTTACTACCTTTTATAATACTAACAAAATTCCGTTTACGTTTGAAAATTGGTTGTATTCTTGAATTATAAATTTATTGTAAAAAGTGCAAATTTAGTATTACTTTTTATTATTATTATTAACTGAACGTTTTACCGTAATGTACTTCTTAAAAACAAAAACAATAAAAAATCAAATCGTAAAAAAAAAAAAAAAAAAAAAAATACAATACAATACAATAAAATACCAAAATATGGTTTTAAAAGTTGTTATTATTATTTTTGCTTGTTATTGTACATTATGTAAAATAAAATAAATTGTAAATTAGAAACTTGGTGGTTGACATTACATAATATCAATTTTCCCTGCAGATAATTGAGCTAATTTATATACAAACGACGAGCACAATATTATACCACAGGCAAAATTATAACTTGTCACAAAACGATAACTTAATTAAATATCAATTAACTACGTAACTACAGTGGTTTATTTTGTGTTTTATAGTATTTTGAATAATAAGTAAGCTCTGGATTTAAATTATATTGTTAATTAATTGAAATTAAAATATTTTACTTTGTGTTGGTTGTTAATGTTAAGTAAGAAGTGGAGGGGGGGGGGGGGTGCTGACAAAAGAGGAATATAAATTTTTAAATAATTAAATTATAATTTTAGGGAATCAACTCAATGTTATCTGTAGAGAACGGATCGTTAGGTTTTTATCTCTTTTATTATTAGGTAATTCAGTTTTGTAATTAAATGTGCACGAATTATAAAATTTCAAGACGTTTGGTGTATACTTAATGGAGGTTATTAGCTTAAATCACGTAAAAGTATGTCTAGTATTTCTAATTTAAATTTCTCCGAAATCGGTGTAGTTCTCTCAAAAATCGTCAAAACGTGTTTTTCCTAATGACCGTAATGCTAAATTAGGGGATCCTAAATTTTTCCCTGCGTTTACCCGCGCGCTATACCGATAAGATATTTTATTGGAGTTTTTTTACTTTTTTTTTTACCAATTGTATCATAAATTTACCCAACTTTTATACTTTTTTTTTTTTACTTCTTGCAAAAATAATTTGTAATAAAACAGTTTAGTAGTTTTAAAAAAAAATGTAAATCAATTTTTATTGCTAATTATTTTTTGTTACTTTTATTGCTAATTATTTTTCAATGGACGTTATCGGTTTAGCGCGCGGGGAAACGCGGGGGAAGCTAATTTAGCATTACGCTTATGGGGGAAAACACTTTTTTTTTTTTTTTTTTTTTGTGATTTTTGAGAAAACTACTCAACCGATTTTGTAGAAATTTAAATGAGAAATACTAGACATACTTTTACGTGTTTTAAGCCATATTCATTTTTTAAGAATTTTTTAAACCGATAAACTCCATTCATAGCGAAGACGAGATCACAAATATTTTATTTTAGTGAAAAAATGAAATAATTTTTGGTTGGTGCTTATTTATTTGGATACTTTATTTAGCATAAACAAAAAGTTTTATTGTTAGATCATTAAAGCTCTACTTTGAATCTATTTAGTGGTATATCTCTCTTATTACAGAATAATGTTTTAAGAAAACTGACAATGAATGATTCTACATTTAACATCAAATAAATAATATTGTATAAATAAAGCAGCTTGAATTAATAAAATTTTTTGTTGTTAAGTTTTTAAGTATTTAAGTACTACTTAATTAAGTAAACTAATAAAATTTTATAAATAATCAAAAAAAAAAAAAAAAGCATAGTATCATTATAGTTGTGAGTTCATTTTTAAAATATATTGATATATTTATTAATCAACAATCTAGTACAAAAAATGAGGCATTGAATACATCAATAAAAAAAAAGTATAATATATCATATTGAAATATAATATACATATTTATATGAAAAGTAATATGAAGTGGTTATTCATATATTGCCCTTTTTATTTGCATGAATAGATTTATAATTTGAATAAAACCCAGATTGCAACAGTCGTGGCTTTTTAAGTGGATACTTCAATTTGTTGAATCAAATCGACTGTAATTTTTGTATTTATATTATTCCAGTTTTCAAGTGTTTTGTAAAAGGAGAGAGAGAGAGAGAGAGAGAGAGAGAGAGAGAGAGAGAGAGAGAGAATATGATCCGTATGATCGTATCTTTTATTTATTTATTTTTTTTTGTATATTTTGTTTTTAAAATGTAAAGTAACGTACGTTTTATCCATTTCATTAATTACGCTTATTTCTAATAAAAATGTTATCAAGAAACTCTTGAAAATATGAAATATAAAAGTAGCGTATATAGTTAAAAATGGTCGTTATTTATATAAAGCCTTATTACACGTTGTAATAGATTGTGCAATCAAATAAATCACACATTAAATTTATTGCTTAATTTGAAATTAATGAGACTACTGAATTTACTTTTTTTTTTTTTTTTGAAAAATGCATTTTATTTTATTTTTTATTATTATTATGAATTTGTGTGTGTGTGTGTGAAATACCAATTTTTAATATTTTTATTAATAATTAAAAATAACGTAATATTCATTACATTAAATATTTCGTCCCTATAAATCATATAAAAAAAAATTGCTAAATCATTTTCAGTTTTTTAAAGACGATTTTTTATCTTAAAATATTTTTAAGTATTATAAAAATCATAAAGCCCATTGAAGAACTAAGTATGTGGCATTATTATTGTAGAGTTTGATCTAAAAATATACTATTTAGGTATTTGACGTTTAAAATTGTTACATAATCTCTATTATAAATGTTTATTTTACAATAAATAAATTAACTATGCCGCCTGTAAAATATGCAACTTGTGCAGCGCTTCTGTTAAACAAATTGCATAATCTCAAGGATAAAAATCAAAACATCATCCATCCTAAACAAATATAATGTATTATACTACAATTTTACGTATATATACGTAAAATTGTTTTATTACAACGAGAAAAATAAATGCAATGGAGCTTATCGGTGAAGTGCGCAGGGAAATCTAAGGGTCCCCTAATTGAACATTACGCTGAAGAACACTTTTTTTTTTTTTTTTTTTTTTTTTTTTTTTTTTTTTTTTTGTCATTTTTGAGAAAAATCACCAATTTGGTAGATATTTAAATCAGAAATACTAGACATATTTTTACGTGTTTTAGGCCACAGAAAGTTTTTAAGAATATTTTAAACCGATAACCTTCATTCAAATTTTGTGGCATTATCGCATTATTATTAAAGTGTGACATTTTTAAATTAGTTCATTCACATCCCAGTAAACCACAGTTTTTTCACATGTACATTGCAAGTACTTTTCCGATGGAAGAATGTCAGTACCAGTGACGTCACATGAGCTGGGAGTGACACTCTTACATCGGAAAAGTACTTGCAAACTACTTGTGAAAAGCTGTGGTTTACTGGGATAACAAGAGCAATAATATACTGTAAGTAATTACTTGATATTTTCTCCGCAAAAGTTTTAAAAAGAATTTTATAAAGCTTCGTAAAATAATAATAATATAATTTAAAAAATATATATATTATAAAAATATTATTTATTTTTTAAATCAGTACCGTACTCTTGTATGTATTATAAAATAAAGTAAAATTTTCCTATATTAATTAATTAGTGAAGCGTATGAATGGAAAATAAAATGAATACATTTATTTTTCAACAGTGAATAAGTTATATAATATTATGTTATATATTCTGAATGCTCATATCACTGGCCACTCTATACAAATTAAAAGTACCACTTGAAAAATATTTCAAGTGTTTTATTATATTTATATACAAGTGCTTCTTTTTTTCCAACTGGTTTATTTTAAAAATATGTAACTTTTTTTTTTTTTTTTTTTTTTAACATTCAAAAGAAATGGAGGAAAATTCTATGCACATTAAAAATTACGTGTAGTATAAATATCTATGTAAATTTTTATATTTATATAGAGTGTATGCATTCATATTAAAGTCAAAGCTATGTTGGATCACTCAATAACATGGACTGCATAGGAAAATGACTCGTTTTACCAGTTTAAAAATATTATAAGAAATATTTTTGAGAGCATTGATGCTGTAAATAGGTTGAATTATTATTTCAAGTATGTGAGAAAATTAACAATAAAAAAATTCTCGAAAAGAAAATTATACCAAAAATGAAGTTTGTCCTATGGTGAAAAATGTTATTTATTACTCCAGTATGGCGTCCAGGCGTCCAAGCGCATTAAATATGACGTCATGCGCATATATTTGGTTAATATTTATGTTTTTTTTATATTTTTACATAATTCGCATAACAATATAATATATTGCTAGCATAAATATTATAAAAATAACAAAAAGAAAAAAACAGTTTAGTCCAGTGACTTTGTGGAATCCGAGGGAATAAATTATTTACAAGCTGAAACTTGGTACACGTATTCGGGACAATGTACTGAACCACCAAAAAAAAGTTTCTAACTAACATCCGGGTACTTCATGGTCAAATTTGAGTTTGTCCCGGAAAAAAATGACTTTCAAAAACATTTTTTTAAAACAAACAATCGAGGGTATTTGTAAGATAATTGCTAGGGAAAAGCTTTAGGTCCTTTAGAGAGAGAGAGAGAGAAAGCAGAATTATTTCTTTGAAGGAGAAAACACAGTTTTTCACTTTTTACTCCTTTTCAGGCTATATATTAGAAAATTATAAGATAACAACAATAACATATTTATCCATGTAAAAAAAACGTATATAAATAATAATAATAATAAACTAAAATTAATAAAATACAATAATGTACAGTGTACCATTATCCACTATTAGTTACAAATAATAAAAAGTTAAGGAGAAAAATTAGATATATGGAATTTTATATATCGTATTGCAAGGTCTTCAAAAAAAAAAAAAAAAAAAAAAAAAAAAAAAAAAAAAAATTAAGTACAATAGTATGTTGTATGCCTATATTCTATAAGTATCTTTCAAAAAAATTTCGGTCTCAAGCAGCCAGTAGTAAAAATATATATATATATATATATTATCAGTGTCGGACTTGCTCGAAAAGGCCCACTCAGGAAGAGACTAGTAACGGCCCCACTGGGGGGTGCGGGGGGTCCGGGTGAGGGGGGTCCGGGGGCGAAGCCCCCCGAAATTTTTTAAGACACGCCCCTTTTTTGAGCAAAAAAACACTTAAAGTACATAGTTGCTTTTTTATAACTATTTCTTTGCTTGTTCAGAAGTTCAGAACGATCATTAAATTTGAACTGATCGGTGATATTACAAGCTTTTTAAAGCAAGATCTTGATTTGAAACAGATCACTTTTAGAGCCCCGTTGATCGATCTAAGAAAAAAAGTATAAAAAAAAAGGAAAAAAGAAACAAAGGGAAAAAATAAATAATAATATTTTATCGATAATTTTTTTTTTTTTAATATTAAACACCAAAAGGAAGTTAACTGAATAAATTTTCGACCGACAGCGTATATCCATGACTGACAAATTTTTGGGGGCCCTGGAACACTTTAAACCCCTGGTGCTCTGTTCGTCGATCCCTCGAAAAAAAAAACTGTTATAGAGTATAAAGAAGAAAAAAAACTTTTATATAATATAAATAATAAATTTTATATGGTTTATTAAAATTGATATTATATTTATTTACTTTTTAAAATTACGTATTGTAACATATATTTCATTCATATAATAATTAATCAGTATAAATAAAATTATATGTATAAGTAAGAAAATAAGTGCAAAAAAGGACATTTTAAGAGTTAAAACAAATAAGACATATAGTAAATTTTTTGGATTTTTTTTCACCTTTTTTTCACTTTTTTTTTAAATTTTTTTTTCTTGTCATTTTTTTTAAGAGTAGGTAACGAGGGCCCCAAACTAGTAGGGCCCCTTCAGGATTTCCTGACCAACTTTAATGGCCAGTCCGACACTGTATATTATATTTTATAATTTAACAAAAAGCAATATGAGATTACGGAGACGAGCTGCAGGAGACGAGCAGTATAATCAAATTTTAAACATGACTATTTTTTGTTTTTGCAAAACTATTACCTAGCTTTGAAGTTCAATACATCAACTAATGCACGTCAGTAAACTCACAGTAAAGTTAATTACATTTAAACATTTAATTTTAACTTAACTAATTATGACAGAATTGTAGTTCTCAAATAAGACACTCGCGTTGCTTTTCACCGCACGAGCTTTTTGTTTACAATTTTTACCGCTCTATTTTGTTTTTAAAATTTTACCACTAGAGGCGCAAGTGTATTAAAAATGCAGCTGGAAATTTTTTACAAAAAAAAAAAGTAAACAACATGTGTGTGTGACAACTTTTTAATGTCTAATTATTGAAATTAACTAATTATTATTAATCTTACGTTATAAAATTAATTAGCATTGGTTTTTAGAAGTATCTGGAAACATAAACAGGTAAAATTTAAGTTTTAAATAGTAAAAAAAAATACGAGAAGTTGTTGCTTAAATTTTGTCGGCAAAATCGATGACATTTCCTTTTTGTAAATTTATTATTCTATATCCTATTTAATACAAATTATTGATTGTATATGGCTATTTTAGCACTCATTTAGTATTATGCATGAATTTTAGTTTTCTTTAGTGTTTGATTTAAAGCATGTGTGTGTATGTATGTATGTCACACACATAATATGTACCGTACATTACATGTGTGCTACATACTTATCATTCCATGAAAATGTCCCAATCAGGTCCCAATAGTGGGCTCACGACTCAGTCAGTAAGAAAATAGACAAACCCAAAGCCCAACAATGGACCACTTGCAATAAAATGTTTTTAATTGTTGCAGCAAGTAAGTGAAAACGATTTTTACATAAGAAATGCATTAAGAATTATTCAAATTATTTTAAAAAGTTCGTTCATTGCAAGTGATCAATTCTATAACAATATATAGTGCTAGCAGACGACTTTGTGTTCCTGTCTTGATTTAACATGCTTTCTTATGGGGTGTAATGAAGCATAAACTTTTGAGTTGCTTAGAATCATTTCATTATATATTAAAAAAATTATTGCACCTTACTGAGCCTCAATTACATATAAAATATCTATTAGATTTGAATGACCAAATTTGAGAAAGAGATATATGAAATTTCAGTCAACTGGGGTGATATTGGTGTTGTTCGTAAACTCTGTTTTCTTGCACCATGAATAAATGCGCATTCCATTTGAATAACCAAAGTTGATCGTCATTTTAGGAGCAGAGATAGCGATAGCGTCCATAAAGTTAGCACAGTGCATTGCTGTGCTAAGAACATCACTAAAAAAAAAAAAAAAAAAAAAAAAAAGAACCACTGTCCTAGGCTTAAAAGCATAAAACATGTTGAACAAAAAACTTGTATAATACCTGAAAATCAATATTAATTGGGCTGGAGTCATTGATTATTATTATTATTTGTTTTTTTCATTGACAAAATGATGCTTTCAGATTCTAACATCACAGCTCGCTTGTTTTATGCGAGCTGTGACATTAGAGTCCACATCTGCTATTTTGTGAATGGAAAATAAATTAAAAATCAATGACTCTGGCCAAATCCACATTGATATTTAAGTATGTTAGGATATTAGACAAGTTATTTTGTTGAAGGTGTTCTACGTTCTTTATAAATTTTTAAAACAAGATCTAATGGTTACATATTTTTTTGTTACAGGCTATCCTATGATGCTACAATCTGTATTTTTGCAAGAAAACATTAAGTAAACTAGTGACTATGTTGTCACATTAAAATACATTTTTAAAGCCAATTTATATATAAAGTAATTAACTCCTAACATTCGTACACTTGCTTTTTAGTAATTCTCTTTTTGAAAAGAAAAAAAAATGAATAACAAAGCAGGTTGTTCAAAAAAATCAAATAAATTTAAACGCAAATTAAAACATAATAATAACAAAGCAATTAAAGTAATAAAATTTAAAAATGATATAAAAGTTAAAAATTTATCTGATTTTGATTTAAAACCATGTTATATTAAAATAGAACAATTTGACGTAGAAAAATATTTATCTAATTATAACGAAGATAAAAAATCTACAATAAAAGTGAAAAGTGAACCTGGAGAAGTGAACAGTGATATTTCTATAAAATCAGAAATTTCAGATGAACAAATTAAAACAAATGAATCAATATTAAAAACTGAAATTATAGACGATAAAACAACAAGTAGAAATATTGAAAAACCTACTAAGTATTATACTAAAATATCTCCACCAAATTTAATACCAGATGTACAAGAATTAAAAATTGATGATAATACAATAATATATTATAAAATATTATATTTATGTACCATATCGTTGTGGTTGCGGCGGAAGGGCACAAGTCGTTTGGTTTTCCCAACAATGAAGGTAACAAGTTGTTTGGTTTTCAAAACAATGAAGGTAACAAATCGTTTGGTTTTCAAAACAATAAAGGCAACAAATCGTTTGGTTTTCAAAACAATAAAGGCAACAAGTCGTTTGGTTTTCAAGATTTAAAGGGCACAAGTCACTTTTCATCAATAAACAACATTGCATTTTTTTAATGTTGCTATTATTTTCGTATTTTTGGGGGATTTTTCTAGCAAATACGGCAGAAATGAATGAAAAATAAATAATTAATAAATTTCACATACAAATATTATTATATTTAACCTTTATAAGCATTTTATTTCTTTTATTCTTTCGACATTTGAGACGCTTTTAAACGAGTCAATTATTTGAAAGTGACACCATCGCGTCAAAAATAAAAATATAAAAAAACTAACTTCAGATTCGTTATTTTTAACGTGAAATTAACTGAAAAACATATTTCATATAAAAATATAAGACAAAAAGTTTTTGGGTTGTAAAAACAAAGAAGGGTACCCCCTTCTTTCATCCCCTCTTTAAACAGTTTTTTGGGTTTTAAAAATAGTTGGTTTGCTCTAAGAACATTTTAAAGATAACCACCGTGTAGAGCGTAAAAAAATTAATTTTCCTGATATATCAATTGATGGGTTGCATTTATTGTGTAGCTGTCAAAATCGAAAAACTACAAATTTTGGACCCTTATTTAGACGATTATTTTTTATTGAAGTTATTGACCGATTTTAATGTGGCGCGCATAGAAAGATGCAAAATAAAGTCAGCAATAAAAAGTTTGCCAGAGTCAAGTTTGTACATTTTGAATCTTGCGAGCTATGAAGCGTGTTGTCCAAAACTAGAAAAAATTATCAGTTTTTGAACGCATTTTGTTGCGCAAAACGGCACACTAATATTATATTCTGTTGTTCGTATTATACAAAATCCTTTTTTTTTTTTTTTTTTAACGATGTTGAATATCTTGTAAAATAAAGGAAGAATATAATATATGACGTCAACAAAGATTCTAAAGTAGACTGCATTTATGGTATACATATAGGTCTTGATCTATTGCCGTGTTATTAGTATGTGTGCCGCTATTGCATAATTCACAGAGGCTGTTTTTTATACTTTTTTCCAAATTTAGCTAGCGTAATAAAACCAACGCCATTCTTATTTTTTTGAGAAAAAAATGAGAATGAACACCAGATTTACTCATTTATCTCTGCTAGTTCCTGAGATAGATCGCGGATACTACGTGGCTGCAGCATCGCGATCAAAATGTTGGGGAGTTGCATTGAGTTTATTACAGTTTTCTCTGCTGCTATTTAATATTTTGCAAAATAAATATACATATTCGTGATCCTTATAAAATTTCCTTTCATTTGGTATATAATATCATAAGTTTACGTACTTTTGTAACGATAAAATTAAGAGATACGGGATGTTAATTCTCCCGTATTTAAATCTGCTGTATTCCCGCTGTGCGTACGTTACACGCAGTGATGTACGAAGTTAGTAATAGCTACTTTTTCCCTAATTATTTTACGGTTATGAAACCTTCACCATTGTTCCTAATTTCGAAAAATATTTAGATCCATATGCGGTTGTCCATACTTTGGTCCAGTAGATATTTTGCGAGTAACCTCGCGCTTACTCCACGGGCAGTCGCGGTCTAACTCGCAAAATATCTACTGGACCAAAGTATGGACAACCGCATATGGATCTAAATATTTTTCAAAATTAGGAACAATGGTGAAGGTTTCATAACCGTAAAATAATTAGGGAAAAAGTAGCTATTACTAACTTCGTACATCACTGCGTGTAACGTACGCACAGCGGGAATACAGCAGATTTAAATACGGGAGAATTAACATCCCGTATCTCTTAATTTTATCGTTACAAAAGTACGTAAACTTATGATATTATATACCAAATGAAAGGAAATTTTATAAGGATCACGAATATGTATATTTATTTTGCAAAATATTAAATAGCAGCAGAGAAAACTGTAATAAACTCAATGCAACTCCCCAACATTTTGATCGCGATGCTGCAGCCACGTAGTATCCGCGATCTATCTCAGGAACTAGCAGAGATAAATGAGTAAATCTGGTGTTCATTCTCATTTTTTTCTCAAAAAAATAAGAATGGCGTTGGTTTTATTACGCTAGCTAAATTTGGAAAAAAGTATAAAAAACAGCCTCTGTGAATTATGCAATAGCGGCACACATACTAATAACACGGCAATAGATCAAGACCTATATGTATACCATAAATGCAGTCTACTTTAGAATCTTTGTTGACGTCATATATTATATTCTTCCTTTATTTTACAAGATATTCAACATCGTTAAAAAAAAAAAAAAAAAAAAGGATTTTGTATAATACGAACAACAGAATATAATATTAGTGTGCCGTTTTGCGCAACAAAATGCGTTCAAAAACTGATAATTTTTTCTGGTTTTGGACAACACGCTTCATAGCTCGCAAGATTCAAAATGTACAAACTTGACTCTGGCAAACTTTTTATTGCTGACTTTATTTTGCATCTTTCTATGCGCGCCACATTAAAATCGGTCAATAACTTCAATAAAAAATAATCGTCTAAATAAGGGTCCAAAATTTGTAGTTTTTCGATTTTGACAGCTACACAATGAATGCAACCCATCAATTGATATATCAGGAAAATTAATTTTTTTACGCTCTACAGGGTGGTTATCTTTAAAATGTTCTTAGAGCAAACCAACTATTTTTAAAACCCAAAAAACTGTTTAAAGAGGGGATGAAAGAAGGGGGTACCCTTCTTTGTTTTTACAACCCAAAAACTTTTTGTCTTATATTTTTATATGAAATATGTTTTTCAGTTAATTTCACGTTAAAAATAACGAATCTGAAGTTAGTTTTTTTATATTTTTATTTTTGACGCGATGGTGTCACTTTCAAATAATTGACTCGTTTAAAAGCGTCTCAAATGTCGAAAGAATAAAAGAAATAAAATGCTTATAAAGGTTAAATATAATAATATTTGTATGTGAAATTTATTAATTATTTATTTTTCATTCATTTCTACCGTATTTGCTAGAAAAATCCCCCAAAAATACGAAAATAATAGCAACATTAAAAAAATGCAATGTTGTTTATTGATGAAAAGTGACTTGTGCCCTTTAAATCTTGAAAACCAAACGACTTGTTGCCTTTATTGTTTTGAAAACCAAACGATTTGTTGCCTTTATTGTTTTGAAAACCAAACGATTTGTTACCTTCATTGTTTTGAAAACCAAACAACTTGTTACCTTCATTGTTGGGAAAACCAAACGACTTGTGCCCTTCCGCCGCAACCACAACGATATGTTGTTTATATTATTGTAATGAATTAAGCTGTAAATCAGTTAACGAACACTTACATGATTTATGTCAAATTAAAATAATTAGATCGTTATATGAATGTGTACTGTGTAAAATTAAATTTACTGGTATTGAATTTTTAAAAGAACATGTATGTAAAAAACAATTATTAAATAATGAAATTGAAATTAAACAATATCATTGTACTGTAAGTTCTTGTCAACAAATATTCCATTGTATACAAGATTTTAATGTACATACGAAAGAAGAACATAAAAATACAAAAACAAAAAACGCATTAATTAAAATTCGTACATTATATCAATGTAAAAAATGTTTTCAATTTTTTAATAATAATAATAATGTATTATGTCATGAAAATATATCTTGTACAGTAAAATGTGTACCATATAAAAAATGTAATGAAAATTGTTATAAAAAAAATAATGATATAAATAAAATTATAGAAGTTAGAAAAGAAAATATGTTAGGTATAGAAACTACAAAAACATGGAAATTATCATCAATCATATATGATGAATTTGCTTGTCTTGAATCAATTTCTTTTTGTCAATATTGTAATTTTATAATTGATTTAAAATCAAAACATTTAGAAAAACATGCAAATTTAATAAAATCAATTGAACATTTAGATTTTAAATATATAAATAAAAAATTATATAAGTGTAAAGTGTGTAGTGATAAATTATATTTTAGAAATGAAGAATTATTACAAAAACATATTTATCATGCACATAATGTTATAACAGTTCAAGATGATACAAATATAGATAAAGCTGTTGAAAAATCTCATACAATTAAAAATGAAATGGTTTATGTAAAATATGAACAGCAATATCAAAATAAAGAAATCATTGGTAAAACGCAAATTAATATTCAATATTCATGTCCTATATGTAAAATTGGTACATTTAAAAATATTAGAGATACTGTAGAACATATGTTTATAAATCATAGAGATAGTAATATTTTTATATCAAATAAAATTGTAGATTGTGAAGTGATTAAAACTAATGTTTATTCTTTTCTTTGTAAATTATGTAATGAACATATTGAAAATATTGATGAGCATGTGGAATTACATAATAAATGTATATATCTTGCTGTATGTTAAATGTTATTAAAGCCATAGACCACATGGAATCACATTAATCTTTATTTTAATGATTAAAGATGTAGAACACCTTAAAGCCCTTGTCAACTTACTTTTTTTTATCATTTAGAATACAAGATTGATACGTACCATACCTTATTATCCATAAATTAGACAGCACTACATTGATTGTGTATTCATTTTTATTGTGACGGTTATTTCACACATCTGACATTGCAATGTACCATCGCCAATCACAGTGTACCACTGCCAATCACAGTCACCGCTCTGGTCACGTGATAAATTTAAGCCCCTCAAGTTCTTTGCACGCCATCACAGCCCCATCGGTACATTGTGTCGTCAGATGCATGAAATAACCGTCAAAATGTAAATAAATACAAAATCAACGTGTTGGTGTCTAATTCATGGATAATAAGGTATAGTAATTATCAATCTAGTATTCTAAATGATAAAAAAGTAAGTTGACAAGGACTTAAAACAAAAAAAACTTGTATAATATCCTAACATACCTGAAAATCAATGATGATTTGGCCGGAGTCATTGATTTCTTATTTATTTTCCATTACCATAATGGTGTGTGCGGACTCTGATGTCACAGTTCACCTGGTCCACGTGCGTGTAAAACAAGCGAGCTGTGATGTCATTGTCCTCACGAATGATTTTGTGAATGGGAAAAAAAATGCGAAATTAATGACTACGGCCAAATCAATGTGATTTTCAGGTGTGTTTGAATATTATACAAGTTTTTTTTTTGTTAAAGATGTCTTTAAGTATTCCTCACATGTAAAGTAAAAGTTATGTGTGTTGAGGTACGTCAATGTGTAGACAAAGTTGGCACAATTTAATCAAATTGAGCTGTTCACATGTAATTGTCAAAATACAATGTGAGCTGCTCCATTTGTTTACATTGTTCCAACTGTGCTTGTTGATGTGTGTCAACACATCTAACTTTTACATTGCATGCCGATGTAGTTGCAAACAATATGTGTAACTTGTTTTTTGTCTGTGAAGTAAAATGTGTATCTCGTTATTTATCACACATAGCAATATGTGTATCTTGTTTTTTTGTCAAGCTAAGCAAAATGTGTAAGTTGTTTCTGAACGTAATGGAGATGGCGCTTGACTTACACATATTGCTTCGTATGACAACAAAAACAAAATTCACTTATTGCTATGTGTAACAAATAACGAATTACACATTTTGCTTGCGTGTCAAAAACAGTTACACATATTGCTCGCAACAACATCAATGTGAACAATACTTTAAACACAATACTTCATGAGAATTTTTACTAAAATTTAAATGTGGCTCCATAAGAAAGCTTAAAAATAGTAAAGTTGGCTATTTGTGTGACAATTCCTGTTCCTGAAGTCGGAAACAGGCAAATAAATTAGTCTAGAAATGTTGTGTGGGCTGCATAAGTCAAAAATTTCTGATCACTGTTATGTAGATACAGTTAATGAGACAAACTTTTATTATTTATGTAAGTCCCATAAAATGTTTTGTGATATACATAAATACTTATGTTTTCTTCTTGTATATAATATATTTGAAAGAAAAGATTAGGAGAAACCAGCAGAAATCTTATCATAGTGAAGAGAGTCCCAAAAATCTTGCTAGCACAGAGATAAAAACTTACACATTGGAAATATTTCGACAATAAACTCGAGTGTGTGATGCCTTTGTCAGTCCTTACAGACTCAGAGAGAAACTATGAATTATCAACACACTCCATCTCTCATAATTTATCTCTCTGAGTTAATTGCTGAAATGTATCCAATGTGTCATTTTTTTTTAACTCTGTGCTAGCAAGATTTTTAACTTGCTATGGAACTCTCTTCACTATAGATAGTAAGACCCTTAAGGATTTCTCCTCTCTCTCTCTCTCTCTCTCTCTCTCTCTCTCTCTCTCTCTCTCTCTCTCTCTCTCTCTCTCTCTCTCTCTCTCTCTCTCTCTCTCTCTCTCTCTCTCTTTCAAAATTTTTTATACCTGACCATGATTGCTTATTACCTCTACGCTTATATATGTATGAAAGGAAAGTGCAGTATTTTTTCTAATACTTAAATTATTGTCCCACAATGCTTGTTTAGACTCCTTTCTGCTTTTTTATTATAAGTCTCTGTGATTGGTTAGTGTATGTTACTGATAAGTCTTATTATGTTCTAGTATTAGAAAATATTGAGGCATAATAAATTTGGAAGGGAAAAAAAGGATAGGAGAAGCAAGGACCTTACCATAGTAAAGAGAGTCCAATAGCTTGATAAAAATCTTGCTAGCACAGATATAATAAATACACTGCATAGCGTTCACCACTAAACCCCATGAGAAAACTGTTAAAAAATCATATAAAATAAGGTAAGGTCTATTTATTTATTTTTTCTTCTTTGAGAAAAGCTATTCCAATGTGCTATGATAGTTTTTTTTTTTTTTTTTAATCTCTGTGCTAGCAAGATTTTCACCAAACTATGGGACTCTCTTCACTATAATAAGGCCAGCGCTGGCGCTTGCTGCTTTCTTCTATCTTTTTCTTTCAAATATTTGTTCTACAAGTATTAATTTGTAAATGTGAAGATGGAATTAAAAGTGTCTCTATTTTTTTTTCTTCCTCCATTGTTGCAAACTTTTTGTGATAAAATTCTTTTTTTCCCACAAAAAAAAAAACATTGAGTAAATAATTTGATCAGTAAATTTTTAACAGTGGAAGAAAGTTTGATGTAAATTAAGAAATAAAAACCATGTTGTTTTGAAAAGAATAGAAACCCCAATAACAAGCATCTTATTTCTATGACGAAGTCTGGACTTTCATCGTAGTAAGGTGCTTGTTGTTTTCCCATTCTTTCCTTTGGTAAAATGTGTTCTAAATGGACAGGAAAAAAGTGTTTGAACATGGATTTAACTAACAAAAAGAGGATCCTAAAGTGATAAGCCATTATTACCAAAAGTTGTACTTTAATTTAGTTAAACTAAACTAAAGTAAGCATAAACTTAGTTTTAAAGTTATACTGGTAAGCTGTCCCCCTCCCCCCACACAATTATCTGTAATAGCAATCTAGCAAAAGTTTTTTTTTTTTTTTTTTTAAATTCAGATCCCTAAAATGCTTGCAGACGACTTCCTGTTTTCATTTAACATGCTTACCTGCAAGGGAATGAAAGCAGCTATTTATGCTATATTTATACAGCATATTTATAGTGTAAACATCATTTTTCATCCTTTTTATAGTTCTAATTTGTTTCCTATACTCAGGTTTCAAGAATTTCAACGTCTTTAAAAAGTATTTTAGTTTTATTTTAGTCTTGGATAAGTGATTAATAGTTTAAATAAATGACTAAAACCATTATATCGATTGGTATATCAATTGAATGTTTAGATGTATGTTGTACACACATTGTGTTTGATAAAAAAAATGTAAAAAAAAGAAGAGTATAATATGACTTTTGGACAGTAGAATTGCCCAAAATGCATTTAATTTTGTACGTAAAAGTGATTATTATTATTTTTATTAATAGAGGCTATTAAAATAAAGTAAATGGTAAAAATAGCCATGTTATTAAAAAAAAAAGTTTTTTTTAAATTCTAAACTGGGATTTGGAATCTAAAAATAATTCAAACAATGAAACTTGCATTGCAAAGTTTTTTAATATATCAATAATACAAAAAACTGTAAAGTAATGTGCATTGTCGCCTATTTAATAAAGTATACTATCATATTAAAGAAAAAAGCATGGAATTACTAGCAAGAGACTTACCACGCAGTAGAAGCTCTATGGAGAGGTCGAGGTCTCGTATGACACACAGTTTTGGATATAATATTTATATAACTGAGAGCTTTCATCATTGCAATCCAATCAATCCTTGATTGATAATATCATTATGATGACAAAAGCTCTCAGTCATATATACTGTATAAACATTATAATTAAATTGAGTGCTACGTGCTACGTGAGACCTCGCAACTTCTCGCGTTCTGTTAATATATGGTAATAAGACCCTTGCTGGTATTTCTAATCCTTTTTCTTTAATATTAACCATGTTCCATGTTTCCTTAAATTGATTAAAAGTAAGATGAACTAATTAAAAATATTGATGCACTGTAGGCAATTTCTGAGCTCAAGTATTTTAGAAGCAATTTGTGTCTTCTGTCTTGCTTTATTTTATAATTATTGACTTATGCAGCTATGCTTTAATATTTGTAAATATTGTGTAATTTTATTTATGAAAAATAAAAGCAGTTTTTGTCATAAATATTTATTTATTATTATTTTAATTTAATGTATTTAAGTTAAGTAGATTTTTCTTATCTGGCTTCACAATCAAAATTAAAAAGATTTTATTTCCTTTATATATTTTCTCACAGTTTATTTTTTAATTATAATAAGAAGCCAGAAAAAAGGCGCATTGAAAACAATTGTGAAGAGATACAAAGCAAAACACTCAAATATTGCATGTTGAATTCAAGTATAATTTGTATCTGTTAATCATGCACATAGTACCTGATAGTTAGATTGTTTATTAATTAAAATAAATATTATAAAAGACATTTTGCATGACGTTTTGTAAATTGGATCATACTTTTTGAAAACCTTTTTTTGGCGGCACCATTGAGCTTTCATTTTTTTACTACTAGAGGCGCTGTTGCTCCAAATTGTCAGCTGTTATTTTTACTAATTTTTAAAAACTTGATGTTAATTTTAATTTCTGTAAATTAAGAGATTTAATCTATTTAAAATTGTTTATTTGACACACCTAAACATCAAGAAATATATAAAGGTGAGATTTTTATTTCAATACGGTAAAAAATCATTAAAATACATCGGAGCGTGTGTGATCCACTTCCACATCCTGTATCCTGTCCATCATATCCTGTTTCTATCGACGTCGATCGTGTGATTCGTGTGTGCATTTATTTCCATGTAGGTATATATTTTTTAACGTAATTTTTATAAGATGTTTGCATGCGTACCGTCATTCTGAATGCACTTCGATGCAATACTGATGTAATTTTTAACATTGCTCAGAATAGGACAAACGTCAACTTTGGCTATTTTCCTTGGAAAATTGGTTGTCGTTTTTTTGTGATTATGAAACTATATAGTATGTATACAGCGTCACTGTACAGTATGTATGTATATACACTACATACATATAAAATGAAATTTTACAGCATTTATATGGAGAAAAAATAGTAATAACTAATAACATATTACTGTACCGCAAGGAAATGAATAACCTGCACAACTATAGACTGAAAAGCATCACTAAAATTGCAGGTTATTCATTTCATTTCGGTACATAAACATGAAAGAGAATAGGTGCAGCCGGGTTGCCTTACCCATCACAAGAGATTTGAGACGAAAGAATAAATTAATGTTGTTTTTTGTTGTCCCGGATGTGCGACATACAGCAAGCAGGTATAGCTTGGGAGCTCTTGTCGTGTGACCTCCTGACCTTGCATTACAATGCAGACAGTCTATACCAGTCCGGTAGGGGTGTTTCGTAAGCTCTCATTTCACTTCTCGGTACCGAATTCATGGTTGGATTGGACCTTATGGATCTCGATACCAAGTGAAACACGAGCTTAGGGAACAGCACCCCAGGCGACAAAGAGTTCTTCTTACTCCTTGTAATTGTGGTGGGAGACAACCCACCCACTTTGGTTTGTTTATTAGGTTTTTCCCATATAAACTGCAAAATTCATTTTGTAAATTTAATGTACAATTACCATATAAATATATGTGTACAGTATTGTCTATCAATGTTGTAGAGAACAATATATTGATGTTTACCCGTCAAAGTGAACGAACTACACTTTACAAATTTCCCTCAAAATGAACGATCTACGTTTGGCGCTTCTACGCATTTTAACAGCAGAACTATAAGGGTAAACATGGAGTTTGTAAAGTGTAGTACGTTCACTTTGACGGGTAAGCATCGATATGTATCTCATTTTTTTTATTAATGGAAGCAGAACAAACAGGACAGGGGAGTAATGTAATGTTGCATCACTAACTAACTGATTCAACTGGAGAGGGGTCACTAGCAGCTGTGACGTCACATGTTTCGGTAACTGCAATGTTAACCTTATGGGCAAAACAATTCATGTGACGTCACAACACCTTTATACCCCCCCCCCCCTGGTTAAACCATAATTAAGTTGTTGTTTTGATTGTTGCAACAATTAAAAAAAAAATAAAATAAAAAGGATTAACTAGAAGTTACAGCTTACTAATTCACGTATTTATCATGTTTATTATTTGTCTTGCTCTCACCGTATGGAAACCCCAAGTAAATTATCCATTTGCAGCTTTTAACTTTTATTTTATTTATATTTTTGTTTCAGACATTCCTGCTGTAATTTTCCAGGAGAAAACTGTGTGCTGTGAGTGAATTTTTGTGTGAACTCAACTACTCCTTATATTGTATAAGACAAAGCGTTCCCCCTTGTTACCGTATGTCATACAATTAATGACTTAAATTTAGTGTATGTATTAAAATTATCACAATGGATATTCCTACTTGTGATGTAGTAAAATCAAACAATAAACGTGAATTAATAAGTGAAAATATTGAAAATAGTAAAAAATCGAAACTAGACAATTGTGACGAAAATGAAGAAAAAATTGAAACTCAAGTAAATTGTGAATCGATGCCAGTTTTAAGTGAAAAAAGTATTGAAAATCAAATTGATTCTAAAATCACAACGGAAAATAAATCTGATCTACCTCCTGAAACTACAAAAAGTGAAAACCGTGAAATAGTTTCCTGTAATTCTAAAGAACCAGAACCACCCTCTAAAACTATAAATTCAGAAGTTCAATTAAAAGAAATTAAGTCTAAAACAATTCCTGAAACTACTAATTTAGACGGTGAAATAGTTTATATCAAATCTGAAGTATTTTCTGAATCAGAAGATGAAACTATAGAACCTGAAATTGTATCTAAAATTGAAATTGATACTGAAATAAAAACTGAAATAATATCTCCTGAAACTAATACTGAACCTGAATTAATTTGTGGTATAAATTATGAACAATTTGATCAGCCAATAACAAATGAAAAAGATGAAACAAACATAAATTCTAAAACTACAAATGAACCTAATTCAGTAACAACCGTTACAGAAAAAGACAAGACAACTAATAGTGCACCATTACCATATAAAACATTATATCTACTTCCAAATTGTAATACAATTTATATTAATAAACTAAAATGTAAATCATATAAAAAAATAGTAAGAAATAGAATAGATTTAGATACAAAAATAAGAATTCTTCAAGAAGTTGACAAAAAACGAAAAAATAAACAAAAGATTGCATTGCAATTTTCAATTTCAGCATCTACACTCTCTAACATTGTTTCTAATAGAGATAGAATTGAAGCAGCATCTTCAAGATGTCAGAATTTCAATATTAAATCAATAAAAGGTGCTAAACATAAAGAATTAGAAGTAAAACTTTTTGAGTACCATTGTGAGTCAAACGAACAAAATATTCCATTTAATGGACCTCGTCTCATTAAAAAAGCACAGGAGCTAGCACTAGAAATGGGTATAGAAGGAACTCAATTTTCTGATGGATGGCTTAGTAGATTTAAGAAAAGACATAATATATATGTAAGCAAAATTATAAAAAAATAAACCATCATGATTATGTATAAATTATAAGGAAAGGTTAAAACCATTTCAGTTTGAATTAATAATCAAAGAAAAGGATAGGAGAAACCAACAAGCGCTTTAGCACAATGAGGTCCGTAGCTTGGTGAAAGTGTTGACGGCACAGGTTACACTATTTACAAGGTAACTAAGACGTTTCGAGGGCAACAGCCCTCTTCTTCAGTTGCTTAAAGTCACTCGAAACTTCTTTAGTTAATTTGTAAATACATATTTGTGTAAGCTGCCATCAAGATTTTCACCAAGCTATGGACCTCATCGTGGTAAGGCGCTTGTTGGTTTCTCCTATCCTTTTCTTTGATTATTAAACCATCATGATTAGGTTGATGATATAAATTGATTTTGCTGTAATTTATGTGTGTATCTCAATTTTTGTCATAGTTAGCAAAAATTGTATCTTTTTTTTTTTTTTTTTTTTTTTTTTTTTTTGTCACGTAAAGCAAAATGTGTAAATTGAGCGCCATCTCCATTACGTTTGGAAATGATTTACACATTTTGCTTACTGGGATAAAAAACGAGATTACACATATTATTTGCAACAATATTGAAAGGAAAATGATAGAGGAAACCAGCAAGGGCCTTACCATAGTGAAGAGAGTCGCATATTTTGACTTCAATCTTGCTAGCACAGATAAATAAGAAGAAGAAGAAGAAGAAAAAAACTAACACATATTTAATAACTTTTGACACTCCAAGAGAAAATAGAGTATGTGTGTGTGTGTGCCTTTGTAAGTCCTTACAGACTCGGAGAGAAACTGAGATAAAATATTATGTAATAATGACTTAAAATTAATTATTTGTATCTTAATTTATTTTTGGTGAGCAAAAATAAGTATTACTGTATTAGTAAGTATTTACTATGAAAGTAAATTTAAAGAATCTTATCATTTAAAATTGTTAATGGAGCATCATAAAAGCATAATAATCTTACAACAACAACAAAAACTTGATAAAATAAGGAACATTTAGTGCTTTTTTTTTTTTTTTTTACCTGGTCCTTGAGACTTTACTAAATCAGAAATTTACTGTATATCATAATGTTCTATACACAGTAGCTATACAGTATAGATGATCTCCTATACTGAGAATGTCAGATCAAATATGCGCACCATACTTGCGACTGGGTGAAGACTGCAGAACTAGAAGCCGTCAATTGAAGTAATGTTACGCGTCTAGTTCTAATGTCTTCACCCAGTCGCAATTGCAGCACGCATTGATCTGACATTCTCAGTATAGGAGATAACCTACTGTATAATATACTGTGTGTTCTATATTAATCTCATTGTAAAAATGGAATTCATGATGTTTCCATTAGATTTATTATTATTATCATTTTTATATTTTCATTGTGTAGCAAACTTTTAGTGTATGTTTTTCCCCACAAAGAAAAGCATACTTGATCACTGAATTGAGTTTGTAGCATTGGAAGAAATTCTGAAGTTGAGAATGGACCCCTTGGTAATGAACATTTTTAAATTTTGTTGTAACAACGTTTTTATGATCACGTTTTTTTCATAAAGCTCATACTTCAGTGTGATTGCGGGTTGCCTATGCAAATCGTTCGGGAACTTTTGGCTAGAGCTGTACATGAATTTATCTATTGACTGCTTCTGTTTACTCAAAATGCGGAAAAGGAAGTGCCGGAAAAGGAAACCACGTGATGGTAAAAGTGGGAGAAAACTTGATGCCAGCGAGCAATTTAACCTTGAGCTACCTGGAGCTACCTCCCACTCTTACCATCACCTGGTTTCCTCTGCCGGTCACTTCTTTTTCCGCATTTTGAGTAAACAGAAGCAGTCATGGACTAGTAATGGAACACAGGCCGACTATAAGCGATTTCAGTCACATCCGCTTCCGTTTCAACTTTACTACATATGCGCAGTAAGTCGAAACGGAAGCGGATATGAGCGAAATGGCTTACAGTCAGCGTCAAAACAGTTGTTCCTTTATCAGTCAATAAACACTAGATTATTAACAAGAGGGTCCCAAAAAAAAATATATATATTTTAGCTTGTATTACCAAAAATATTGTTTTGTAATTTATTTTAGCATTAACTTATATTTTAATTTATAGTTTTTGGACAATAGAGTGTTGGCCAAATTGCATTTAATTTCATGTATAAAAAAAGTAATATTAAGATATATGTATTATTTAATTATAGGCCTATTTAAATGGTTAAAATACCCATGGTGTCATTTATTATTATTGTTAATTTTCTGATTTGGAATTTTTAAGTATAAATTCAACCATGATTCAAACAAATTGCATTGTAAAGCTTTTTACTATTAAATAAAAAAAACTTTATTATACCATAATGTAATGTGTATGTATTTTATTTGCTATTCAAGTTTGCTATTATAATATATATTTTAATTAAAATTATGAATTAAAAGAATAATTTTGTACTTTCATTTTTTGACCATCCACCTTTTTTGGCGGCAACATTAAGCTTTTATTTTTTATTACCAGAGGCGCTGTTGCGCGCTGTTGTTCCAAAATTGTCAGCTGGTCAGTGGTCATTTTTCAAAAGTTGATGGTAAATTTATTAATTTCTTCAAATTAAGAGATAAAATCATTTTAAAATTGCGGTATAATCTCCTTATTTGACACACTCAAATATTAAGGATTATGTAAAGGTAAAATTTTTATTGAAATGTTGAATAAAATGGTGAAAATTATTAAAATTCAGCAGCATGGCGCAAGAGCATGGCGAGCGTGAGGTGCTTGCGTGATTGATGTTTTTGCATGTTTGCATTTTTTTATCATTTACGTTTTTCTTTGTTATTCTGATTTCTCCTGGATTTCTCTCTCGTAATTTGATATATTTGTATGAATGCTGTCTTTTTTAAATTTAATAATTTCAATGATGTACCCGGCATCATACATTTCAACGCGTTTCAAGATTATTAAATTTTTATGAAAACGAAACGCTCGAAATGTGCAATAAAATATGCACATAATATGCAACACGTACGTTATCAAAATTGTTCATATGATACATACCATAACACTGCATAACACATACATACATAATATTTATGATGAATGTATGTTATGTATACCAGTCCGGTATGCAAAGATTGGGTACGTATGTATGACAAAAAAATGCATATGGCATGTCGCATGTGAGTTAGAAAAGGATGATTGAAAACAAAAAGAAGAGCATGGGTGTGTGGTGTGCTGGTGTGTATGTACCGCAAGGAAATGAAAAACCTGCACAACTATAGACTGAAAAGCATTACTAAAATTGCAGGTTATGTATTCAAATCATGTCGGTACATAAGTCATAACATATTATGTATCCGAAAACAGGATATAAATAATAATTTTAAGGATTAAAAATGCTCTTAAAGTATGCAACTATTTAAAATGTATGTACAGTATCATACATGTAAGCTACATTGTTATGTAGGTAATTAATATTTATTTGTAAGGTAAATTTTTGATATACATTTAAAGGAATTATATACGTATAATTATAAAAACACATCAGGTGCATACAAAAAATTTCTTGATAAGCTAAGAATAGCTTTTGTTTGTATTCATAAAATTGAGGGAAGGGGTCTTGTATATTGCGATACAGTCAACCGGGGGGAAATTGAAAGTGCGGGGTGAAATTGAAAGCCAATCACAAACCCGCTTTCAAAGTGCTCTGTGTCTAGCAAGATAGGGAAAAGCGAAAGCTTGCACATGATTGGAGTTTCAATTTCACCCCAGTTGACTGTAACTGATAACTGTGTGTAGCCTGCCGATAACAAGTACAATTACCTTATAAATCTGTAGGTATTGTATCAGGGCTTAAAGTATAAAAAGCGTATACCAGAGTGCTCAATGCCCAAGAACTCATTATATATGTAGCTCCCATAATTAAGCACATTGTTAAATACTGAACATTTTACCAGAGCACAGCTCCTATTAGCTCCGGCTTACTTTTAAGCCCTCTATATTGTACACTTCGATCATTCGCGTCACGATGAAAATTCTACACTATACACATTTCGAAAGAATGATTGATCTACACTTTCCGAATTTGCAGCTACCTGGTGAATTTACACCTGTTTTTCATAGCAGAAGCTCCAAGTAGCCGCGACTTTGTAAAGTGTAGATCGTTCATTCTTTGGAAATTTTTAAAGTGTAGAAGCTTTATTGTGATGCGAAAAGATCAACTTGTAGTATTTATATACCAATACATTAAAAATGAGTACCGTTATTTAAATGCGTGGGGGAGGGGGAAGGGGTATTTACTGTCTGAATCATAAGTATTGTTCGTAAACCCTGTTTTCTCGCACCAAAAAATGTGCATTTCATTTGAATTACCAAAGTTGATCGTCATATTAGGAGCAGAGAACATGGTTTATGGACAGCATTATGTACTCAACTTACAAGAGCATTGCATACATGTAACTAATTAATTATTATATGTGTAGGTCACATGATTATCATGTTTGATATTCGCCTTGCTGTCACCATGGAAACCACATGCTACATGTGTGCAGCTTTTTGTGAATCTTGTGTCAAACATCTCAGGATTTAATCAATCAGTTAAGGTAATATATATTTAAAATAGATTTATTTACACATAATGTGATATAGATTAATATGGCATGATGTTGGCCAGGGTTTCAAAAAGCCTGTTTAAAAAAATTCTTTTTTTTTTAACTTTTTTGTGGGTTTTATTATTATTATTATTTTTTGAAACAATAAAACCCACTCCGTAACCATTGTTAAAAAAGCAATTAAATTTTTTTTGTTTCAAATATTTTTTCCATTTAGGGCACAGTATATTTTGTATGAAATTAAAAATAAACAAGAACTTTTTATATTGAGACCATGATTTGTTTCACTCAAAAAAAAAAAAAAAAGAAAAAAAAGCAGTTGATTTTATAAATAAAAGAAACATCAAATTAATGAATCGTTGAATGAAAAAAAATGTTACAAATCATATTTTAAGCTTTATATTTTCTTCAGAAATAGCAAAAAAAAAAAAAAAAAAAAAAAAAAAAATCATTAAAAAAACTGTTTTTTAGTGTTTTTTTAAGTGCCCCCCCCCCCCCCCCTAAATCGAAACCCTGTTGTAATGACATTATCAATCAAATGAAGCATGTCACATATTACAGTGTAGTCTCTTGTACTTGTATAGGGCAGTACAGTACAAGACAACACACTGCTCAGTGTTGTACTCAAGTAAATTTCTTCTTTGATTGATAATGTCATTACGAAGACAAAAGCTCTCAGTTATATAAACATTTATAACTAAACACTGTGCCATGTGAGACTTCAACCTCTCCATACAACTTATACTGTGGTAAGATCCTTGCTGGTAATTCTATCTTTTACTTTGAATGGAAGGAGAGATGGAGGCAGGCCCAAAAAATTATGGTCTGAGATGGTTGGAAGATGTTAGTTATTAAAAAATAAGAATGTATGCTGCAGTATGAGATGCAAAAAAAAAAAAAAAAAAAAAAAATGTATGAAACAAGTTTTGAGTCTGAAAGAAGCAAAAGAAATATGTAAGGATAGAAAGTTGTGGAGATCAGGCTAAAAACCTCTGTTTTATTGGCTGACTCCGAAAGGGACTATAGCATCATGATTGTGTGTACAGCTCTGGCCAAAAGTTTGAGAACGATATCTATAGGCAACCTGCAATCACACTATCTATATCTATCTATCTTTATGGAAAAACACTGCGGCAGCCGCTACCCCATTCTTAAACTTTTGGCCAGAGCTGTACTTTAATATTCATCCAAACCTCGATGTTTTTATTCTAAAATTGAGTCAATTGTTGCACTCCCCCCCCCCCCCCCCTTTTTGACTTAAAAAAAAGTTTATATTTTTAACATACTATTTTTTATTGTTTTTATTTATTTTTATTTTTTCAGATATTCCTACTGTGATTTTCCAGGCCAAACTGTGCGCTCTGTAAGTGAATTTTTATGTGACATTTATTACTTCTTATACACTGTACTTATGCCCTTTGGTATGTCAATATAATTAAGAACTTAAATGACAGTATATTAAAATTATCACAATGGATGTCCCTACTTGTGATGTAGTAAAATCAAACAAAAAACGTGAATTAATAAGTGAAAATATTGAAAATAGTAAAAAAATAAAACTAAAAAATTGTGATATTGAAAAATACCAAGAAAAACTTGAATCACAAATAAATTGTGAATTAAATTCTGTGTTAAATAAACAAAATATTAAGAATGAAATTGAGATTGTAATTGATTCTGATGTCACAATTGAAGCTGAGGTTCCTGAAAGAGAAATCATTTCTAAAATTGATATTGATGAACCTGAAATTATTGAAATTGATTGTGAAATAACCCCTGAAAGTTTCAGTAAAACCCCTGAAACTAATTATAAAATAGAACCTGAAGTTATTGAAATTGATTGTGAATTACCTCATGAAAGAGTAAGTGAAACTACTGAAATTATTTCCAATGCTGAAATTAAACATGAAAAAAATGAAAATAAAACTGAAATGCTGCCTGATAATGCAAAAAGAGAAAAATATGAGATTGTTTCTAAAAACGAATGTAAGACTTTAATAATTGAAATTGTAGAAGAACCACCCTCTGAAACTGTAAATTCAAAGCCTTCAGAAACTGTAAATTCAGAGCCTTCTGAAACTGTAGATTCAGAAGTTGAAATAATAGAACTTGATTCTGAAACAGTTTCTGAAACTATTGATTCAGATCATTCAGTTGATATCAAATCTGAAATATTTTCTGAAACTATAAATTCAGAACATGAAATTACTGAACCTGGAATTGTATCTAAAATTGAAATTGATTCTGAAACTATAATTAAAACTGAAACTGAAATACAAATTGAATCTGAAATTCATGAAACTAATATTGAACCTGAATTAATTTGTGGTATAAATTATGAACAATTTGATTTGCCAATAATAAATAAAAATGCTGAATCAAACGAAATGTCTGATATTACAAATGAAACGTCTGTTACAACAAACAAAACGTCTGTTACTGGAAGCAAAACGTGTGATACTAGAAACAAATTTATTTTAGCAAAAACAGTCACAGAAAAAAAAGAAACAAATAATATTACAAATTTAAATTATAAAATTTTATATTTATGCCCAAACTGTAATACAGTTCATTGTAATGAATTAAAATGTAAATCATTCAATGAACATTTACATGATTCATGTACAAATAATTTAAAGTTATTATATTATTGTTTAGCTTGTGATTTAAAATTTGTTGATATGGTATATTTAGAAGAACATATATGTAAAAAAGTAAAAGATAACATGGTTAAAATAAAAAAATATCGATGCCAAAATAATCACTGTAGAATAGTACACTCAACCAGAACACAATGTGAAAAACATAATTCAAATATGCATAATAATAAAAACCCAGGTGTTTGTGTAAATATATATATAACTTATCAATGTACTACATGTTTTGGACACTTTAATAGTAAAAAAGAATTAAATAAACATGAAAAGTACCAGTATTCATCGTTATGCAATAAACTACATAAAAAATGTGGTGTGAGTTGTAGAGGTACTAATATTGATATGGATAGTAGAATTATTGTAAAAAATGAAAAAATTGCATCTAATTCTAATATTAATGCAATTAAAATGGTAGATATTTATAAAGATAATTATAGTAAAATTAATTTATTATTAATATTTTGTAGTTATTGTGCATCAGTAACTAAAGATATAAAATGTATTAAAAATCATATTCTTGCAAAACATGCTGACGTATCGTTAGAAAGATATAAAATAAATTATGTTATTAAGAAAATATACAAATGTAATATGTGTGAAAATTCATATTGTAGAAATGAAGAAATATTTAGAAAACATTTATATTATCATCATAATATTTTAGGTTTAAATTCTGATGAAATTTCTCAAGATATAGTAGGAAATGAATTGGGTAATATAATGAAATTAAAAAAAGAAACTGTATATGCAAAATATAATTATTTAGAATTAATACCTGAATATAATTATATATTAAAAGAAAGTTTTATTTGTCGTAGGTGTACAAGTGAATTGACTGATTTAAAATATGGATCAATACATTTAAAAAATAAACATCCTGATATTTTAGATCCACATAATAGTGAGGCATATTTTATGCATGTACAAAATGAGAAATATAAATGTACAATTTGTTGTTACGAAGTTAAAGATCGATTTAGACATACTGAAATGTATCATAAAAGTAGTGTAATTGTTGTTGCCGTTAGTTAAATTGTAATTGCACTTGGTGACCATGTTTATGTCAAAGTTGTAGCAAATAATATGTTGTGTATCTCGTTCTTGTCATGATAAGCAAATTAAGGCAAATTGTTACAAGTGAAATTATTATGAGCAACCCAAACATTCCTTCTGACACAGTAAACTGTATGTTGACGAGCTCGTGATAATTTCTCTTTCTACATTTTGGCACAAAAGAGATCTTTTTTTTTTTTTTTTTTTTTTTTTTTTCAAGGTTAGCAATATGTGTATCTCTTTTTTTTTTTATCATGAAAGCAAAATGTGTAGTGTATATTTTTTCTTTCTTTTATTGTATGACGTATCATGTTTTGTGTAACTGTAAGCAAAATGAGTACTGTATCTTACTTTTTATAACATGAAACAAAATGTGTATTTTTTTTTTGTAATGATAAGCAATATGTTGTGTACCTGTTTTTTATTATTATTTTTACAGTTAGCAATACATAATTATGTGTATCTTGTTTTTAATTTTTTTTAGTTATTATTATATTAGTGTTTTTTTTTTTTGTTTTTTTTTTTTTTTTAATTTGTGGTCATTTTATTTATTTATTTATTATTTCACATCAGATATACATAAATATTTACATTGGTTGTATATTTTATTATTGCAATCAGCAAGCAGCACTCATATGAAAGCATTTAAAGACAGAATAGGCCTATATAATAGGGATAATTTTATTTTATTTATTTATTTTTATATTTTTATTTTTTTAAACGTATTTTTAAGTACTTTACATACAGTATAAGTCATACTGTTATAACAGAACAAATAAAAAAGAAACAAAATCAAAAAAACTAAAGTAATAAACAAAATAATAGGCCTATACAGAGAGAAAAACTAAAAAATGGAATCAACTTGACATCCTTATTTATTATTTATAATTAAAATATGATTGACATAATGATTATTAATTTTATTTTTAATTATTATTAGGTATTTATTTTTATCACATTTTGCTTATCATATAAAAAAAAACTAGATCCACATATTGTTTGCTACAACTTTGATATATTTGTATTAAATGTGAATTTATGTTTCCTCTCTATATATGTACCACTTCCAATGAATAAATAAATTTAAACATTCTTAATGCATTTCTTATGGAAAAATTGTTATCCATATATACATGAAAATTGTATATTTTTAATACCTCAACTTAAAAAACAAAAAAGTAAATATTCAAACATTTCAAAAATAGGATATAATAAGGATTAAAAATGCTTGCAAAGTATGGTTAGCTACATTATTATGTAATGTGCTTGTGGGGGGGGGGGGGGGGGGTATTTACTGTCTGAATCATAAGTAATGTTCGTAAACCCTGTTCTCTTGCACCCAAAAAATGCACATTTTATTTGAATAACCAAAGTTGATGGTCATTTTAGGAGCAGAGAACATGGTTTACGAACAGCATTATATACTCAACTTACAAGAGCATTGCATACATGTAATTAATGAATTATTATATGTGTAGGTCACATGATCACGTATCATGTTTGATATTCGCCTTGCTGTCACCATGGAAACCACATGCTACATGTGCGCAGCTTTTTGTGAACCTCGTGACAAACATCTCAGGCTTTAATCAATCAGTTAAGGTAATATACATTTAAAATAGATGGCTCCGCGGAAAACTGAACTATCAATAGCCTCCGTGCGCCTCATATTTGGAACATCTGCGCTCTCCACCTCTATCGACTTTGAAGAATCTCTTACCAGCGCTCCATTACAGATCCTTCAATTTTGGGAGAGGCGGAGAGCGCAGATGTTCCAAATTTGAGGCGCGCAGAGACTATAGATAGTTCAGTTTTCCGCGGAGCTATCGATATATTTATTTGCACATAATGTGATATAGATAAATATAGCATGATATTGGCTCACCCTCTTATTGGAAATATCAGTGCTGACTTTACTTACCTAGGTAGAAGTTCTATGAAGAGGTCGAGATCTCATATAGCACAGAGTTATAGATATAATGTTTACATATAACATATAACAAAGCTTTCATCAGTGTAATGGCATTATCAGCACATCACATTGTAGCGTGTAATCAGACTTTGAACACCCATTTACCTCTACTTTGGGCACTTATTTCAAAATTTTGAAATATGTCATTAAGATCAAAAACAAATTTGAACAATAGTAAGATTCTTCAAATTTCTAAAATGAGGCCCCAAGACAGAGATAATTAGGTGTTCAAAGTCACCCCAGTTGACTGTACTTATAATGGGACGGTACAGTACAAGACAACACACTTCTCTGTGATGTGTTCAAGTAATTTTCTTCATTGATTGATCATGTCATTACAGAAACAAAAGCTCTCAGTTATACAAACATTATACTATAACTCTGTACCACGTGACACCTCCATACAACTTCTACTGTGGAAAGGCCTTTTCTGATATTTCTATCTTCTCTTTAATTTAATATTCATCTAACTGCTATGTTTTTTTTTTTTTTTTTTTTTTTTTTCCTTAAATCAATTTTTGTCCAGTTTTTTCCCCTATTCTTTAAAAATTAACAAATTTTTAATAAACTATTTCTATTTTTTTGTTTCAGATATTCCTACTGTGATTTTCCAGGACAAAACTGTGTGCCGTAAGTGAATTTTTATGTGACATTTATTACTTCTTATACACTGTACTTATGCCCTTAAATGGTATGTCAATATAATTAAGGACTTAAATGACAGTATATTAAAATTATCACAATGGATGTCCCTACTTGTGATGTAGTAAAATCAAACAATAAACGTGAATTAGTATGTGAAAATATTGAAAATAGTAAGAAAATAAAACTAAAAAATTGTGATATTGAAAAATACCAAGAAAAACTTGAATCACAAGTAAATCGTGAATTAAATTCTGTGTTAAATAAACAAAATATTGAGAGTGAAATTGAGATTGACTTTGATTCTGTTGTCACAATTGAAGCTGAGGTTATTCCTGAAAGAGATATCATTTCTAAAATTGATATTGATGAACCTGAAATTATTGAAATTGATTGTGAAATAACCCCTGAAAGTTTCAGTAAAACCCCTGAAACTAATTATAAAATAGAACCTGAAGTTATTGAAATTGATTGTGAAATACCTCATGAAAGTGTATGTGAAACTCCTGAAATTATTTCCAATGCTGAATTAAACCTGAAAAAATTGAAAATAAAACTGAAATGCCGCCTGAAACTACAAAAAGTGAAAAACATGAGATTGAAATTGTAGCAGAACCACCCTCTGAAACTGTAGATTCAGAAGTTGAAATAATAGAACTTGATTCTGAAACTATTGATTCAGATCATAAAGTTGATATCAAATCTGAAATATTTTCTGAAACTATAAATTCAGAAGATGAAATTATTGAACCTGGAATTGTATCTAAAATTGAAATTGATTCTGAAACTATAATTAAAACTGAAACTGAAATACAAATTGAATCTGAAATTCATGAAACTAATATTGAACCTGAATTAATTTGTGGTATAAATTATGAACAATTTGATCTGCCAATAACAAATAAAAATGCTGAATCAAACGAAATGTCTGATACAATAAACGACATGTCGGATACAACAAATGAAACGTCTGTTATAACAAATGAAATGTCTGATACAACAAACGAAACATCTGTTACAACAAATGAAATGTCTGATACAACAAACGAACCATCTGATACTACAAACAAAGTTATTTTTGTAAAAACAGTCACAGAAAAAAATGAAACAAATAATATTACAAATTTAAATTATAAAATTTTATATTTATGCCCAAACTGTAATACAGTTCATTGTAATGAATTAAAATGTAAATCATTCAATGAACATTTACATGATTCATGTTTAAATAATTTAAAATTATTATATAATTGTTTAGATTGTGATATAAAATTTGTTGATACGGTATTTTTAGAAGAACATATATGTAAAAAAAGAAAAGATAACAGTGTTGTAATAAAAAAATATCGGTGCAAAAATATTCACTGTGGAATAATACTCTCAACCAGAAAACTATGTGAACGACATAACTTAAATATGCATTATAAGATAAATGCAAGTATAGATGTAAATTATTCTGTAACTTATCAATGTACTACATGTTTTGGAAACTTTAATACTAAAAAAGAGTTAGATAAACATGAAATTTATGCACCGTTTTGTACAAAGCTACATAAAAAATGCGGTGCAAGCTGTAGAGGTACTAATATTGATATGGATAGTAGAATTATTGTCAAAAAAGAAAAAATTACATCTAATTCTACCGTTACTGCAACTAAGATGGTAGATATTTACAAAGATAATTATAGTAAAATTAATTTACTATTAATATTTTGTAGTTATTGTGCATCAGTATCTAAAGATATAAAATGTATTAAAAATCATATTCTTGCAAAACATGCTGACGTATCGTTAGAAAGATATAAAATAAGTTATGTTATTAAGAAAATATATAAATGTAATATGTGTGAAAATTCATATTGTAGAAATGAAGAAATATTTAAAAAACATTTATATTATCAACATAATATTTTAGGTTTAAATTCTAATGAAATTTCTCAAGACGTAATAGGAAATGAATTAGGTAGTATAGTAAAATTAAAAAAAGAAACTGTATATGCAAAATATAATTATTTAGAATTAGTACCTGGATATAATTATTTTTTAAAAGACAGTTTTTTTTGTCGTAGATGCTCAACTGGAGTGATTGATTTAAAACATGGATCAGTACATTTAAAAAGTAAACATCCTGATATTTTAGATCCATATAATAGTGAGTCATATTTTATGCATGTACAAAATGAGAAATATAAATGTACAATTTGTGAACAAGAAGTTAAAGATCGAGTTAGACATACTGAAATGTATCATAAAAGTGGTGTAATTGTTGTTGCTGTTAGTTAAATTGTAATTGCACCTGGTGACCATGTTTATGTCAAAGTTGTAGCAAATAATACATTGTGTATCTTGTTTTTGTCATGATAAGCAAATGGCGGCTAATTATTTCAAGTGAAATTATTATGAGTGCCCCAAACGTTCCATCTGACACAGTAAACCCTATATATGTAGATGGAACATTTGACGAGCTTGTGACAAATTTACTTGATACATTTTGTGACGACGGAGATTTTTTTTTTTTACTTTTTTTTTTATACATTAAGTAATACTGTACACATGTGTATCTATTTTTTTCTAATGGTAAGTAATATGTTGTGTACCTGTTTTTTATATTTTTTTTAACGCTAAGCAATATGTGTACAGTATCTATAGTTTTTATTTTATAATTATTTTTTTTAAAGTTGTTTCTGGACATAATGAGATGACGGTGGACTTACACATATTGCTCACCAAAAAAAAAAAAAAAAAAAAAAAAAATGGGTTACACATTTTGCATATTATATAAAAAAAAAACTAGATACACTTATTAATGCTGTTCGTAAACCCTGTTCTCTTGCACCAAAAAATGCGCATTCCATTTGAATAAACCATAAGCGATCATCATTTTTGGTGCAGAGAACAGGGTGTTTACGAACAGCATTATTGTTTGCTACAACTTTGATATATGTATTTGAATGAAATGTGAATTTAAGTTTCCTTTCAAAGGACCCACTTCCAATGAAAAATAAATAAATATAAACATTCTTAAAATGCATTTCTTATGGAAAAATCGTTATCAATAGAACAACATTAAAAAAAAAACAACTAAAGTGGTCAATTATTATAAAGATTTGTGTTTGTAAACCTTATTTTTTATATTTAGAACCATGAAAAAATGACAAACACCACGCAGGTGATTTTTAGTGCCTCTTGTTGTAAATTTAAATAAAAACAATAATGATCCAGTGCTTAAAAAAAATCTGAAAAAATAAAAATAAAATAGGCCTATATAAATTAACAAAAAATTAAGAAATTAAGTTATTTCAGAAAATAAAAAGAAAGAAAAAAATATAGTCATTGTCAGTGTAAAAAAAAAAGTATTTATTGAAAAAAATATTACTTACGCACGTTATATGTAAATAACTGAAATCCATTTGTCAAGAATTTATTATTTGCTTCCTTTTTTTTTTTTTTTTTTTTTTTCCTTAATTTTTGTTTGTTCGATCCTTCGTTCGTTCGTTCGTTCTTTTTTTTTTTTTTTTTTTTTTTTTTTTTTTTTTTTTTTTTTTTTTAGCTAGAAAACAAAGTAATAAAAGTCAGTCAATTTCCATTACTTTTAATTATAGAATTTTAAACTTCTGTATACCATGCCATAATTAAGTCAATATAGGATGTGCTAAACAATATTTTTCAAAATTACTTGTTAAGATTGATAAAATCAATTCACATCATAAAAAACTATTCTCATTCAGATTTTTTTTTTTTTTTTTTTTTTTTTTTTTTTTCATATGTTGAAGATTTTTGCGCATTATATTTTCAAGACATCCTGCTTTAATGCTTCATCCTTTGAAATAATATCTGAAATAATAATATAAACACGCACACACAAACACATAAGAAAGTTGGGTAGTCTATCAATTGGTGGATCCGAGCCCACAATGTTGAAATTATGCACTAGCCTTTACATTCATAAAGTAATAGCTGAGAGAAAAAAACTAAGCTCATAATAATGTAAATATTTATTGAGCTTAAGTAACAACAGAAATATTAGTTTGTTCTGTGTTGTTTGGCTCTTTAACAATGATTAGCTGCAAAAAAAAAAAAAAAAAAAAAAAGCTATCAGTTATATTATAAAAAAGTCATTAAGCACATATAAAGCTTAGCATCTTATTTTACTGTAAATATTTACATGTTTAAATAGGTATAACTTACCAAGATAAAACTGAAGTTTCAAAATTACATATTGTTGATGCCAAACTTCCAAGTAATAAGGAAAGTATATTATAATGACACATAGAGTTGTCTGGGAACAAGAAAGTTGTGTGTGTGTGATCTGTGATTACATGCATTTTGTAACTGCACAGCATTTGGCAGCAATGTAATCAGCCTGCCTATATGTTTCCACAGTTTCTCTATAAGCTGTCATGGCAAATACCGGGCTGTGTATTAGGCTGTACTCAGCCCACGTGTTTTTGTGGTTCCTGTTTTGTGCCTGTCGATAAGACTTAAGATTTGATGGGACTTGGGTAAAGGTGACGCACAATAATGCCGTTATTATTATTATTATTATTTTTTTTTTTTTTTTGAAGGCGTAAAACACCTTGAATAAAAAACTTGCCTAATATCCCAACATACCCAAATATCAACATTATTTTGGCCGGAGTCATCGATTTCTAATTTATTTTCCATTTACAAAATGTCAGTTGCGGGTTTATTACGTCACAGCTCGCCTGTTTCCACGCGCGTGGACCAGGCGAGCTGTGACGTAATAAACCCGCAACTGACATTTTGTAAATAGAAAATAAATTAGAAATCAATGACTCGCCGGCCAAAACAATGTTGATATTTGGGTATGTTAGGATATTAGGCAAGTTTTTTATTCAAGGTGTTCTACGCCTTTCAGTGTTAATTTATAGATTTGTATTTTTTGTAAACGATTGATAAAATTCCATTTTTAGCATTTATGCATGAATTTGCTACACATTTTTTAATCTTTCCTATAAATTAATAACACACATAAACACGAAATTTGTATATTTTTAATTCATCAACAAAAATTTAAATAATTATTTTAATTAAAAAAATTGTGTTTTTTTTTTCTTTCTTTTTGTACAAACTGTGATTCATTAAAAATATGAAATGTGTATTTTTTTTCTTGTTTCTCCTGCTGTTAAAAATAATAAAACAGCAACATATTGAAATGTAACTCTGTAAAAAGTATGAATATATTATCTGCTGTAAATTTTCATGACAAATTGATTGCGGCAAAAGAGCCACATCAAAAGTTTTATATTTTTAAATTTATTTGTTGTATATTACATGTATTGTGCTAAAAAAAAATTAATAAAAAACATGACTTCAAAATGTGGTCTAGTGGATGCGTGTCTGACTCGTCCGCGAGGGGTCACGGGTTCGATTCCCGGCAGAGGCAAAGTTTATCAATAAGCTTTGTCCACCGGAAATACACAGTGCATTCGGGAGGTGGAAGGGATATCTCAGGGTATTCCTCTACCGACTTCCTGACCGAGGTTTCCATGGTTTCCTCGGTATGTAAAGGCGAATGCCGGGAAGAAATTGCCAGGCCATGGCCGACCCGCCATGGAAGAACCCGCGAATCTTATGATAGGGTTTCGGAAGTCTCGGGAGTGTAAATTCAGTATAAAAGCAATGTAAATATGTAAATAAATAGCATAAGTTGTACCTCGCCTAGAGGTTTGATAGAAAAAAAAAAAAATAAAAAATAAAATATACAGCTTTTTTTTTTTCTTCGTAGAAAACAAGAATTAATTATAATAAATATTCTGTAGCTTCATAATTTATGATACCTATTATGCAGTTTTAAAGAAATATTATATTTAACATGTGTTTGCTTTTACGTTTTTTTACATAAATGTCAAGAGAGAGAGAGAGAGAGAGAGAGAGAGAGAGAGAGAGAGAGAGAGAGAGAGAGAGAGAGAGAGAGAGAGAGAGAGATTAAACTTGAAAGAAAATTTTACTATCTTACCAGTTTGCTTGTTATAAACCATTTTATTGTTCTATTCACAATGGAGGATGGAGGTTATCGGTTTAAATAAAAATGTTTAAAATTGACTATTGCTTTAAACACGTAAAAATATATCTAGTATTTCTCATTTAAATTTCTCCAAAATCGGTGGAGTAGTTTTCTCATATAATCGCAAAAAAAAAAAACGTGTTTTTCCCCGTAAGCGTAATGTTAAATTAGGGGAACCTTAGCTTTCCCCGCGTCTCCCCGCGCGCTTAACCGATAACCTCCATTGAAATAAGTTAACTACTGAATCGTATATTATAATACTATACACACAAAGTACTTTTTTTATAATTATACTGTATAATACATTATGACATATAATTAGGATTAAATTTAACTTGATCCAATATTTCACTATCACAATAAAATTCACGACTTTTGCATTAGAAACTTTTTTTCATTGTTGCAAAAACTTATTTAGTGATGGAAGCAAAAATTCATATAGAAAAAGCATTGAGTATAATATGAACATTGAGGAAGGTGAATTTTTTTAACCCCCTCTTTTTATTACATTTTTGAAAAGAGCGTTAAAAATTTTGGATGCGCTATTTTTTTAGGACGATTGGAGCATGGGAAGTATTTTTAATTAATTTTTGAAAATTGACCTAAAAAGCCTGTGATGTCATCAATCGGGCATTTATTTCGGAAAGTATTGACTGTAGAAGGTTCATTAGCCAGTTTTTTGAAATCCTGAGGACGAGTTGATTTCAATAAACTGGTTACTGAACCTCGAACGATTAGTATTTGGCAAGAAAAAAGTGGACTGATGACATCACAGGCTTTCAAGGTTGATTTTCAAAAATTAATTAAAAATACTTCGCATGCTCCGCAATCGTCCTAAGAAAAAATAGCGCTTCAAAATTTTTTAAAGCTCTTTCCAAAAATATCATAAATTCAACAAAAAAATTTTCAATTCACCTTCCTCATTTAATCATAACAATGAAAAAATTCCAATTAATGCAAATCTTGAATTCCAATGATTTTTACTAAAATCAATATAATAGCAAAATTTACAATTTAATGTATATTTATTTTATACCTAAATTTTTTAAATAATAATCGTTGACATAAATATGTATACAAATAACGCAAAAACAATAAAATTACCTTTAATGAAAAAAAAATCAATAATAATATATTAGCAATAGTTCTTATCTGGTGTGTATAAAGTAACAATACATAATTTTGATGAACAGAAAGAAGAAAAAAAAATCATTGAATGTTCATGATATATTCGAGGAAGTATGAGTTGATATAACAAACAACAATAACAAAAAAATTCATATAATAATATATGATTACATTCACTTTAAGATGCTTCAAATAATGAAAAGTATTATATTTATCCATTAGTCTGTGAGAGCTTACAATAATTCAGGGTCATATTTACAAAAAAAAAAAAAAAAAAAAAAAAAAAATCTTAAGGTCAAGGATATGAAGATGAAAAATAATATTGAAAAAAATAAGATCAAATTATCAGATAATATTTTTGAGTTAAAGTATTTTATCTGATTTTTTTCTCTTAATATTTTTCTTATTTATCTTTTTTTTTTCTTAACAAAAGGTTATAAGCCGGATATATGTTTTTTTATGCATGTATTGTTAATAAAATTGTTAAAAATTTAGCTATATAGGATGTTTGTTTATTTAACAAAAAGGTTTATTATGTTATCACTATGGGTGGTTAAATATTTTGTGATCTTGTTCTTGTTTAATTTTAAAGTAACGTTATTTTAAAAGAAAATATTAGAGTTATATTATATGTGCAAATATAATTGAATTAATTAAGCTTGTTTTTCTATTTTGGTTGACAATATAATTATAAATTTGCGTACTTAAAGACGTAGAACACTTTGAACACATGTCTAATATCCTAACATACCTAAATATCAACGTTGATTTGGCCAGAGTCACTGATTTCTTATTTATTTTCCATTCACAAGCCCGCAGCTGTAATCTTGTGAATGGAAAATAAATTAGAAATCAATGACTCTGACCAAATCATCGTTGATATTTAGGTTAGGATATAAGACATGTTTTTTGGTTCAAGGTGTTCTACGCCTTTAATTAAACATTTTATGGTGGTAAATTTGTTTAAATTTTATGTATATATAGGAATGAAATTTTATTTGGTAACTAAGAATTTGCAGAACTAAGCATTTTGGTATGTTTCGAATTAATTTCAAATAACAATTTTAAATAAAACTTTTTTTAATTGTAGTATAGCTTATTTATTTTTATAATTTTTTTAAATGTATGACAAATTGCAGTAATTAATAAAAAAAATCTTTTTCAAACTTAAATAATAATAAATAATAAATAAAATCATGCTTATTTTTTCAATTGTCTCTGATTTTTTCTAATAATAATATATATTTATTCAAAACAATTTTTGTTATTTTATAGTCAAATATTGTTGTATTTATAGTCAAGTATGGCGTCGAAGCGCAAGCTTAAATTTAAGTGTAAGAACACCTATATAATTTAGAAATGTCAAAAAATTAGAAGTTGAAAAGTAAGGGGTAGTTCCGTGTATGATACTTTTTTCCCCCCCCCGAAAAGAAAAAAAGAAAAATGCAGCCACCATAAAATCGACAACACGCATTAAAAGAGAAATTGTAAATTACAATAATTTTAGACACAATTATCGATAATATTTTGTATACAAGCAACATGCAAAATATTGTGAAAGATTGTGATTTCAAACACTCTTTCTGTGTGGCTATTGAACTCGACAAATATTTGAGAGGTAGGAGGGGGAACCCGTATATTAGTTGTTTGTTTTTTTTATATGCAAATTATCACATTAAAATATTATTCAAAATATTTTATAGCAATTGTAATAATGTAAGTCATTATTTATATTATTATTATTTATTATAATGATTATATTTTGTAATAATAATAATATTTAAATATCAAAGAAATAAACTTTTTTTTTTCTTGTCATGCAATATATATTTATTGTATGTATAGTATTCAAAGATCAAGTACATTTATAAATCTCTGTATTAGGGTTCAGTAAAATGATTCATACTCGTCAAATATTAATTGCAGTAGGAGTATATGGTATGGCGATGCTCCTACGTAATATGTTTTAATATTATAATATATTTCTCATAAATTATATGACATAACAGGAAATTATGTAAATTTAAATGTTAAGTTATATTTTTGTCAATATATTTTTTTATATACGCGGTGCATAAATACACGTAATAATTATGCTTGCTCAATTTTAGTTTATCATTTATGCATAACAACATAATTTATGCTTTTAAAATAAAATTTATGGTAGCTATATTATACTGTATAGCATAATTATTTGTATTTTATATTAGCAACATTTCTGCTACTAAAACATAAATTCAGCGTGAACTACGTAGTTTTATTCTATATTCGTGTACATTTTCTGAAAGAGTTTACTCTTTATTCCTTTTTTTTTTTTTTTTTTTTTTTTTTATTTTTATTTTTTTGCGACGATAGATAGATAATTATAATAATAAAATAAAAAGTTCCTGTCAATATTTTTAATTAAATATATAGGGTTCTCAGGATATAGTGCTATCAAAAGACAATATAGGATGTAAAAAATATCAATTTTCAAACATTTTGCTTTAAAAATTGTTAAATAGTCTTTAAAAATCTGAAAAAGGAAAAAACAAATATAATAAAAATTTAACCTTATCATTAGGAGCAATATTTGTTTTCTCGTAGGATCTAATTTATTTATTATAAAATTAACTGGTAAACGGACTTACTAAATGATATTTGCATCATTTTCCTTTATTTAATTTCAAAATAAGTAAAAAAAAAAAATAATAATAATAATACATCCAGTCCCCCACCCCCCAAAAAAAAGACCTCACTATAAAGAAAGTTGAACAAATAATCATCTCAAAGTCAAGTTTTTTTCCGTATATATAATATGCAATACAAATAACAATAGTATCTCAATAGCAAAGATGATTGATAAGTATAGATACTTTATGAAACATGATGAGGTTCAAGCATCATTAAATTTACAAAAAAATATATTTTTATCTCTATTTTATCAATAAAGGATGAGAGATGATTATTACAAATTATATAGATTTCAAAACAAATACCTAAGATCAATTTCTCTTCCTGTATTTTCCCACCCACTCAATTGCAAATTATCAATCAAAATAATAAATCATGATATACCTTGAATCAATATCTCTTTTATATTTTTTAAAGGAATAGTTCATTGTTAAAGAAGGTATTTGTTTTTAGAATTTGTTTCTAGATATCTTTCTTCAGTACTAATAAGTTTCACTTTCAGTAAAACATTGAGACAAAATTTTTAAAGAAATTTACTTGAAAATTATAGGTTTTCAGACGTCATACTGAATGCGCTTTGACGCCATACTGGAGCAATGAATAACATATATTGCTCAGCATATAGGGTGTGTACGCATGACATCATTCTGAGTGCTTTTCGATGCTCGTCTTGAGCAATGAATAACATTGCTCAGCATAGGACAAACGTAGTTTTGGGCTATTTTCTTTGGTAAAATTAGCTATTTTTTGGTTATTATTATTATTTTTTGCATACTTGAGGTACTAATTCAACCTGCTAACAGCATCAATGCTCTCAAAAAAGTTGTGAAGTATTTTTAAACTGGCAAAATGTGCCATTTTCCTATACCAGTCAATGTTATTTAGTACTCACTAATGGCGTTGACTTTAACATGAATGAAACCACCCTATAGGACAAATGTGGTTTTTATAGCTTTTTTCTTTAGAAAATTGCGTAATGTTTTTATTATTAATATTTTTCTTGCATTTTTGAAAACATAATTCAACCTAAATCCATGCTCTAAAAAATATTGCTCAAGTATTTATAAACTGGCAAAATGTGTTCTTTTCCCATACTGGCCCATGTTATTTAGTGCTCACTTATGGCGTCGACTTTAATATGAATGCAAACACCCAATAAACTAAAAAGTTTATTAAGTAATATAAAATATGAGTAATGAATTTGATGTATATAATAATTTTAATAATATGAATATAATTATAATAATAATGTAAATAATGATTTAATTTAAAAATGATTAAGTATTTTTTATTAAATTATACACCTCTTATTATGGTTTTAGTTTAAAGAATTATATGCATAGCATGTATTATATAGCAATAAAAATTTAATACTCGCACGAGTTTTTCCATTGTGATTTTCTATTCAAGATTAACGATTATTAATTATACTAAAATTATAATGAGAAAATAATATTATAAAGTAGAATTGGTAAAAAAATATTTTATTAAAAAGTAATTTGAGATTTTTAGCAGTCATTTGATCCGACAAATATAATAATTTTCAGATATATTATTTCTCTCTCTCTCTCTCTCTCTCTCTCTCTCTCTCTCTCTCTCTCTTGTTACTATTTTTTATTTTTTTTCAATGCAATGAAAAGCATGGACTGCTTATTTTGGGAACCGATTGGTTACACAAAAGATGATGTTTTATTTATTTGTTGTTTTTATTTTTGCAAATTATATAAAACTATTTAATTAAATATAGTTTGAAAAATATTAAGTTTTGCATTGTTTAATAATACTTCATAATGATACAATATTGACGTTTTTGACACTATCATACTGTAGCATACAACATTCTCATTTCTCATGGAAAAAAAATCAAGCAATACTTTTTTTTTTTTTTTTTTTTTTTTTAGAACAATAAGGCTTATGTATTATTACAGTCAACGCAATGTTAGATCACCCAATAACTTGGTATACCAAAATAGCTCATTTTTCTAGTTTAAAAATACTAATAAAAAGTAATTTTGAGAGCGTTGATGCTGTTAATAGATTGAATTTGTATCTCAAGTATGTGAGAAAAATAATAATAATAACAAAAAAAACAACTTATTTTCCAAATAAAATCCAAAAACTATACGTTTTTCCTATGCTGAGAGATGTTATTCATTGATCCAATATTGCGTCGAAGCGTATTCAGTATGCATATACACCCAACATAGAATTTATTTCAATAAAAGTATTTTTACTATTATCTTTACCTTTAAAATAAAATCAATAAATAAGTAGTAATAAAAATTAACGATATATACCTAAACAATTATAATATACGTTGCAATTTTTATATGTATGTAGCAAAACAAAAACAAGAAATAATGACTTCACCCCGCTGAGTGAAGTAAATTAGTGATCATGGGTTGAAAGACCTTGTACCTTGAAAACACGACTTTTATGTATTTTTTTCACACTATTATACATCGCGATATAATATACCTCATCACTTCTCCTACTCCTATATAATACTCTACTCCTCCTTAATTTTTGTTTTTTTATTTTAATGTTCATTATTACTCATCCAACCATACAGCAGACAACATCTCTTTTATAGTCTTGTCGTTAAAAGTGAAACTTTATATTATAATGATATAAAAAGTGACTTTTATATTTTTATTTAGTGAGTTATTAACAGTTTTAAGTGATAAATATAGTGTTTTATATAAACAATTTTGACGTTTGTGATAATTGAGTGAGTGAATTATTACGATTATTAAATATTAATAATTCCTCATGGAAATTACGACTTTTATTACAAAAAACTGCAATAAAATCTTTGTGTAAAAAAAAAAAAAAAAAAAAAAAAAATCGTATTTAAAAAAAGTTCTTAAATTTCTCAGTGCAATTCAGAATTTAATACATAAATTCTTATTATCATATCAGAAAAATAAATCTCGGGAAACCCCTTTCATTGTTTAATAAAACAGACATTATTAAGATACTAATAATGTTTACTAATAAGATAAAGAAAGACCTTGAAATTATAATTTAATTAATATACAATAAAGTATATAAAACGTGTTTGGTGTACTAATTAAATATTACATTATATATACAACGAAAATGTAAGTATATTATTAATTTTCACTACATATTTATTCTCTCTCTCTCTCTCTCTCTCTCTCTCTCTCTCTCTCTGTTTGATAACATAGAAAAGCTTTTTACTTCCATTTCTTTTTCTTTGATATAAACCCGCATGAGTCTGGTTTTCACTAAATTTTACATGTTATTTATATTGTTATTTTAATTTGTAACTTCGTATTCAATATAATATATGTCAAGCACTCATTTTAGGATAGTGTTTTATTTATAAAAAAATAATAATAAGTATGTATGTATGTACAGCTCTGGCCAAAAGTTCCCGAACGGGGCAGCGGCGGCCGCTGCGTTTTCTCATAAAGATAACATTGTGTGGTTGCGGGTTGCCTATGCAAATCGTTCGGGAACTTTTGGCCAGAGCTGTACATACATACATATAGATAAGTTTGAAGAATAAAAATTTTGCAAAATCATAAATTCAAATTAATAATTTCAAAATCAGTTTTTTTTCTGCGTGCAATAGCAGGGGGAAAAAATTTGTAAAAGGCTTCATTTAGGCTTTTTAATAATTTTAACTTAATATGAAAAATAAAACAGTATAATGAACAAACAAATTATCTGATGTTATAGTATAAAGCAAAAATTGCTTATAAAAAATAAGAGCTTAAAGTAAATTGATTTATTATAAATTTAATGTTTTTTTTTTAACTTATTAAATGCTTGCTACTGTTATTTAAAGTAAATATTATATATATAAAATATTTGCTTGCCATATTGTGTTATCGTGCTACACCAATCCCAGTCCCAGTCAAGACATTGTCTCATCGACTCGACAGGTAAGGGCTTTCCAATCAAATAAAATAAATTTGGTTTTTACTTTATTTAATAGTTTGTATTATTTTTTTTATATAAATAAAAATGCCACAAAACGTATCTATTATAATTGTAAAAATAAAATAATACCGTGCTGGCTAGTTTAATGCCTATTCTATTAATTGCAATCTCTAAAACGTCAATCGAAGCGGTTTGTACAAAATGCTCACTCACACTTAGATCTGATATTAATAAGCAGATGTTAATATGTTTTGATTCCATGTAAATTTACATCGTTTGACTTACTTGTTAGAGTATATATATTAGCAACTTGACATAACGAAAGAAATGGAAATAAAAAACACTGATATTTAATGGGTTTATTCAGATATCAAAATTTTAAATTGTGACACGCTTTAAGTCATACTGTATTGGGTGTATGCGCATGACGTCATATTTAATGCACTTGGACGCCATACTGGAGTAATAAATAACATTGCTCACTTGCTCAACATAGGACAAACTTATGGTTTTTGGTTATTTTCGTTGGATATTCGGTTATTTTTGTTGTTATTATTATTTTTCTCACATACTTGAGATACTACTTATTCAACCTATTTTAACAGCGAATTCTCTCAAAAATATAGCTTATTATTTTTAAACTGACAAATTGAGTCATTTTCCTTTGCGGCCCATGTTATTGAGTGATCCAACATAGCATCGACTTTAAGATGAATGCATACACCATATAAAAGTCAACGCCATAAATATGAGCACTTATGGGCGGTTATGAGAAAATGAAACATTGTGCCAGTCTAAAAATACTCTGCAATATTTTTGAAAAGACTGATGCTGTTAACAGGTTAATTAGGTATTCAAGAATTTGTGAAAAATAATTTTAACAAAAACTTTAACTAATTTTCCCAAGAAAATAGCAAAATACAACGTTTATCCTATGCTGAGCAGTGTTATTCAAAATTCAAAATTCAAAAATTCTTTGCTTCAATATGGCGTAAAAGTGCATTCAGTATGACGTCAAGCGGCTGACCCTATATTAGATATTCCCGTGTCACTTTGTACAAAATCAACACTTTCTGCCTTAAAAACTTTTGCTCATTAGTTTTACTAGTTTTAAAATTTATTTTTCAACACAATTTCTTCTCAATTTAATTTTTTTTTTTTTTTTTTACTAATTTTTTTCCTTTAATTTTTTATGAATGAAAATTTATTAATAGTTATGATACAACGGTAAGGAAAAACCCTAGTCATTTTATATATTAACTAACATTAAACCTCATAATTAGTAATTATAATTTAATTAGTCAGTTAATTATTATACACATAAACATTAAATTTCAATATAATTTTGAATGTGAAAAAAAAAAAAAAGTTTTAAAATATTGAACAATCTTCAATATATAATATATTACAATAGATGAATGCAAAATTAGGTGATGGAATACACAGAAATACGCCACATAAATTAAGACATAAATTCAAAAATTAGCTGTAGTATAAAAAGATAATTTATATTGTAATCCTGTGCGATAGCGTTATATGGGAGTGAAGTATTATACTTTTATTTTATTATTTTTATTTTCGTTGCCAAAATACGTCTTTTTTAAGTTTGTATTTTATAACCATTTCATTGAAATGTCTAATTTATAGTAATTGCAACAATCTGTTTAACACGTAAAATTTACATACGAGAGGAAATTAAATGAAAATTCATTACATTCGTAACATCATTTTTTAACATCTCAAAAAAAAAAAAAAAAAAAAAAAAAAGTTTATGCACTGTACGACTAACTGTACGTACTGTACGTAAAATTTTACGATTTGACTTTTATAAGGTCCTAGCAAAACTCTGCATTTATAATATATGTTTGTTTAATTATTTATCAGCAGGTAGCTTTTATAGAAACATCACTTTTTATAGTCTTTACTTTTATATGAAAAAAATCACTTTTCCTTTGTCTTGTCATTTTTAACATGAAGTCTAAAATCTTATGCTAAACATCAAAATATTTACATAATAAATTTACATTAAATCCATTTAGTGACTATTCAGTAAAACATAAGTATAAATTACGTTAGTTTGTTTTAAAGTCATTTATCTATCTTTCATTTTAATTCTTGAAAGATATCTACGTTTTTGGTAATTTGAGGAACAATTTTTTAATGTTTTTTTTAGAGTACAAGGAGTTTGTTAATATTATTTATAATTTTGCAGCCTGAGATGATAAAAATCACCTCCAACAATGTTATAATAACATAGCATGGTTCTTAATATATAATATATATATATATATAAAATATAGTTGCTATAGAATGTGTTGAGATGTGATCTTAAAAATGAGCATCCTATTATTTGAAAATTACTAAAATACAGTAAAAACAATTTAAATTGTAAAAAAAAAAAAATCTTTATAAATTGCAATAAAAATGTACTTTTTTGACCTACACTATCTATACTTTAACAATGCATGATTATGTAATTACCAGGTATATTCAGGGTGTGCAGCTATATATATATATATATATATATATATATATATATATATATATATATATATATATATATATATATATACGTTAGATCATCGGGAAAACCTAACAATAAATACGACATAACATATCAAAAGTTGAGTACACAATCATGAGATAATACATTTAGACATCTTTTACTTTGATGAACAACAAACTTTTAATATTTATATATAGAGATGAAGTAAAAAAATATTATGTGCCCTTGATATAAAATATCTTAGTTTTTATATAAATCTAAAACGATTTAATACATGATATTTCAAAATTTTAAACGATTTCTTTGAAATAGATTTTTTATATATGTCAATTTTTATCTTTTGTTAAGAAAAAAAAAGAAGTAATAATGCAATGTTTTTCTTTATAATATAATATCAGCTCTAAAGTATATCTATCAATAAACTATGTGCTACCTACGTCATAAAATAATGAATTTTAGTAATTTGTGCTTATGTCAAATTCTTTAATGAAGGTTATCGTTGAATGAGATGAGTGGGAAGAAAAATTAGAGCCCCCAAACTTTTTTTTATTTTTTTTTTTTTCCTTTTTTCCTTTTTTTTTTTTTTTTTTTTTTCTTTTTTCTTTTCTTTTCTTTTCTTTTCTTTTCTTTTCTTTTCTTTTCTTTTCTTTTCTTTTCTTTTCTTTTCTTTTCTTTTCTTTTCTTTTCTTTTCTTTTCTTTTCTTTTCTTTTCTTTTCTTTTCTTTTCTTTTCTTTTCTTTTCTTTTCTTTTCTTTTCTTTTCTTTTCTTTTCTTTTCTTTTCTTTTCTTTTCTTTTCTTTTCTTTTCTTTTCTTTTCTTTTCTTTTCTTTTCTTTTCTTTTCATTCTTTTTTTTAATTTATTTATTAAGAAAACTATACTGTAGCGCGGCCGGAAAATTTAGGTAAAGGATATATCCAATAAGGATATATAGTATACTATATCACCATCCCTAGGGGATAGACCAAAGAAAAAAAAAAAAAAAAAAAAAAAAAAAAAACGCTAATAATAATAAATAGAAGTATGTAGTGAGATAAGTACATACACAAAATCATGTTTAATTTTTATTATTATTATAATTTATTTATTTTATTTTTATTATGTGCTAATTAGTGTTTGTATCTTTATTTACGTGTAACTAGCGTACACATACGATATTTTAATTATAATTAGAATCTCTTTCTCTATATATTCTCTCTTAATTTAGTGTATGCATTTTTTTATTCCTACATGTTTTCAATTATCTTCCTACTTTTGTCTGTTTAGAAATTCATGACTTAATTTACTGTCGTCATTTCAAAATTTCTTGCTTTAGTTATAAAATCATGTAAAACTGTAAAACACAAAGTATAATCTAATTGTGAAAGAATAATGACACCAATTTTGGGAAGTACATGTAATGAAACGCTTACTATTGTAGCATAGCAGTAAGTGCATGGTTTGCGTAACAAGGAGTGTAATTTATTTACCTTCTCATTTCCTTTTTTTTTTTTTTTTTTTTTTTTCTCGACACAATCTTATTTGCATTTATTTATGCAATCAAATGTTAACGCTATACAATTCTCATTATGAAATACGCAACTTATGTTGATGTAGAAAAAATAATTATAATAACAAAATAAAAAAAATAATAAAATTATCCATGAAATATTTTTCAATGTTAAATTTTCATGTCATCAATATCATCTTACAGTTAGTTTTATGTAATAATAACAATAATAATTAATTATTTTATTTTACATTGTAGTGGGGGCTTGACAGCGTGTGAACTTACTTTTTGTTGACGCGAGACATGTAAATTGTCCATTAAATATCACCTTTTTTTTTACCACATATTCTTGGCATCAAAATTGAATATAATTATTTAATATAAAATACTGAATAAGTTTATGATACAATAAATAGCAATTTATTACATTTATAAAATAGTGTACTGCTGAAGAATGGTATTTTTTACTCACTTACTCACTTACTCACTAACTTACTTACTTACTTACTTACTTACTTACTTACTTACTTACTTACTTACTTACTTACTTACTTACTTACTTACTTACTTACTTACTTACTTACTTACTTACTTACTTACTTACTTACTTACTTACTTACTTACTTACTTACTTACTTACTTACTTACTTACTTACTTACTTACTTACTTACTTACTTACTTACTTACTTACTTACTTACTTACTTACTTACTTACTTACTTACTTACTTACTTACTTACTTAATTACTTAATTACTTAATTACTTAATTACTTAATTACTTAATTACTTAATTACTTACTTATACTTACGTATTATATTCCAGCATGCAGAACATCGCTACCGTCCTGCTAATCACCACAACTCTACACGCTGCAGTCAGCGCACCGCAGTATGACGTCAGAGGAGCGCAATCAAACGGAGGTCAAGGCAATTTTCAAGCATACCAGTCTCCACTACGTTTCCCAAACTATCCTCTTAATCCATTTCTAAATGGTGAAATAACATTGCAGGATATACAAAATTTAATTCCATTTTTTTATAATACTCCAAATCCAAATAATCAACATTTAAATTTTGCTCCAAATCAATTTATAAATTCTCAGCCTCAAAATAATCAATTTGTAAATCCTCAGCCTCAAAATAATCAGTTTTCATTCAATGAACAACCTCAAAATAATCAGTTTTCATTTAATGGACAACCACAAAATAATCCATTGCCCCAAAATGGGCAATTCCCTTATAATCCAGAACCTAATAACCCATTGTCAGGTAACCCCCAAAATTATCCGAATAATTACAACAACCAACCCCAAAATAATAACTTTAATTCACCCCCTAATAACGCTCAATCATTTAATTCTCAACCACAAAACAACCCTACAATATCTGGTAATCCTTTACCTCCAAACAGCCCTGATTTCTACAACCCTGCTTCACAGATTGATTCCTACTTTAACGAAAAACCAAATTATTCAAATAATATATTTTTAAATGGTGAATTTAATGGAAATAAAGATAAAGTATTACAAGAAAATAATAATTTTAATTCTGACGTATTTAGAGATTATAGTCATAATATATTTTTAAATGGACAATTTGGAACTAAAACGGTACCCGAATTAGAACCAGATTTTTCAAAACCAGCTGTTAATTCATTTTCTCCACAAAATGCACATTTATTCCAAAGTGCACCTGAATTTATAGATATTGAACATTATTTACAAAATCCATTCTTTGGTGACTTATTGATTCCTGCAGAAACAAAGAAAAAACCATTAACTGCTGCACAATTACATAATAGATTTCAGCAATTTATTGAACCGGAAGATGATTCTAAACCGGAAGTGACTCAAAAACCAGAAGCAAGTACTTTATCCTTAACTACTGATAGAAACGTTCCTCCAATGCTAACCACAATTAACGATAAAATTAGTACAAGCAACGATGATATCTCTTCAAGTTCTAGTATTCCTACAACAATAAATAATGATGAAAACTCTCAAAATACGTTACAAATTACTGAAACTACGATCCCAATTAATTTAGAATTACAAGAACGATTCCAACAAAATTTGGATGATGATGAAAGTGCACCTCCTATACAAAATTTATTAACTACAAAATATCCTAGAACTACAAGAAGTAATGTTAATGATACAACGACTCAGAAAAATAAAAATGAAAATAAAGACGTAACGTCATCGATAAAATCAGAAAATAACGATAAAATGACAACACCTGAACCAAATGATGATTCAACAACGATAATTAACGATAAAATGTCTTCCGTCACAAAAACTCCTGAAAATAATACTACAGATATAAATCCTGATAAAATGACTTCAGAATCCAATTTATCGTCAAAAAGTGATAAAAATACTGATAAAACTACAACTCCAATTGATAGTAATAAAAATACTCCTTTAACAACGGTCAATTCTAATACAATAAGTGAAACAACACCTATGCCTTCAATGGACGATAAAAATTCCCCAACCAATGAAACAACACCATCAACGGAAAATGACGAAAAAACAACTCCTGACGATAATCCCACTTCTACGCCAGTTAACGATAACGAAGCAAAAGCTGAAAATTCTGCAACAACGACTTCTGATATGGAAAATAAAAACGAAATTACAACGCAAAATAACGAGAATATTGAACTAACTACACTTATTAACTATAATGCAGAAAAGTTAACGAAAAGTGAAAATGCCGAGACATCTACGGAAAATAAAAATTCTGAAGCAAGTACGACACCATCGGCCGAAAAAACTACCCCAAATAAAAATAGCACCCCAATGCCTTCAATCACACCCCCAACTTTAAATAATCAATTAACTACACCCTCTACTTCTAATGAACCCAAGTCTGAAGATGAAAGTAAAACAGAAAGTAATGACGTAACAACAACAGAATCTTCTAAAGATATAAAAATGCTTCTTATCCCAGATAAAAATTATACAAGTATTAAAGATCTAAAACCATCTGTAGGAAATACTATAGCACCTACTACTGTAAGATATACTGAAACTACATTTTCATTTAATGAACCTACTAAACCAGTAGCAACCCCAAAACCAGAAATTTCAAATAATACTGAACCTTCTTCTAATGAAAATTCAACTGAAACTCCAGATGATAAAATTACCAGTCCTTCTGAACCAATAAAATCAACTTCGGAGATTTCAACACCTGCAAATCCTTCTGAAAATAAAGAACCGGAAACTATGAAAGACAATACTACTCCAAAAATACCAACAGCTGACAAAAATGAAAATACCAATCCTCCTGAACCAACGAAATCCACTTCAGATGAAACTTTAAAACCGGAGACTTCAACGCCTGCAAATCCAACTAATAATGATAAAACAAATACAGAGAATGAAAGTACAACCCCAAAACTCTCAACAGATGAAAATAATAAAAATACCAGTCCTTCTGAACCAGTAAAATCTACACCATCTACAACAGATAAAAATTCAAATATGGAGATTTCAACGCCTGCAAATCCTTCAGAAAATAAAGAACCTGATACTGAAAAAGAAGTTACGACTCCAAAACTTCCAACAGATGAAAATAATAATAGCACAAGTACTACAGAACCAATGAAATCAACACCTTCTACGTCGGAAGCAAATTTGTCTCCGGAGACTTCAACGCCTGCAAATCCAACTAATAATGATAAAACAAATACAGAGAATGACAGTACAACCCCAAAACTCTCAACAGATGAAAATAATAAAAATACCAGTCCTTCTGAACCAGTAAAATCTACACCATCTACAACAGATAAAAATTCAAATATGGAGATTTCAACGCCTGCAAATCCTTCAGAAAATAAAGAACCTGATACTGAAAAAGAAGTTACGACTCCAAAACTTCCAACAGATGAAAATAATAATAGTACAAGTACTACAGAACCAATGAAATCAACACCTTCTACGTCGGAAGCAAATTTGTCTCCGGAGACATCAACGCCTGCAAATCCAAACGAAAATAACGAGAGTGAAAAAGAAAACACGACTCCAAAGCCTGATGATAAAACTACAGACCCTTCAAATATTTCTTCATCAACATCAAATAAAGATGAAACTGCCACGCAAGTTTCAAGCACTACGCCCGTCAATAATGAAAAATCAACAATTTCTACTAGTACAGAAAAATCTACAACCCCTAAAGAAAATTCAGATAAAAATCCTGAACCAGATACAACATCCCCTAAAATTGATAATTCTACGACTGAAACTCCTGAAAAATTAAGTACACCAGATAAATCTGAAAAACCACTTTTAGAAGCAACTACTAATAAAAATCCATCATCAGAAACACCTGAAGAAAAAATCACCACAGCAAAACCAGATACAAGTAGTGAAAACCCTACAACTAAAAATGATGGCAAAAATAATTCGAGTGAAAAAACTACAACTCCAACTCCAAATGAAAAAGATAATTCAACTAAACCTACAGAAGAAGCTGCAAATTCTAATAATAATAATATGGAAGAAATGACAACAAAAATACCAGAAAATAAAAGTAATTCAACAGAAACTACATTAATGACTTCAGAAACGACACCTAAAAATTCAGATTTATCATCCACTACTGAAAAAATAAATGAAAATACTACTACAAGTGACGTAACGACTCAAAGTACTACAGTAAATAATAATTTATCAAGTACAACATTAATTACTTCTGAAAAAGCACCAGAAAGTATGAATGAAAATACTACACCAACCACAACGAGTACTAAAAAATACACTACAACAACAAATGAAAATAATACTCCAGATAAACCAGATTCAAATAAAGAAGTAACTACCACACAAAAAACTTCACAAAAACCTGTAAACGATGAAAATAATACAACTCCTAAAGATTCAACTCCAAATTATTCAAATAATCCATTTTTAAATGGAGAAATTACTACTGAAAGAAATAAAAAAGATATAAGTACAACACCAGAAAATTTAAATACAACATCAAATGGTATAAAACCATATTTAGATGATAATGATGATAAAATGCCAATTAAAAGAGAACCACAATCATCTACTACTAACACTCCAAATCAAATGAATACTAAAGACACGACAAAATATCCTGAATCAAGTACTACGAGTCCAAATTATGCAAATAACCCATTTTTAAATGGTGAAATAAAACCAACATTAGATTCAACAACACCAAATCCAACAAAATCCACTACAAAAAGAGATACAATGCAAACTGTTACAACAGTAATGCCTTCTACAACAGAACCAAATAATTCAGAAAATACAACTGAAAAAATTACAACAAAAGCATTTTTACCATTTGCAACTGGTACCACACAAAAACCTAACTCTACTGATACTTCTAAGCCACCATTCTTTCAACCATTCTCAAATGGTATGCTAACAACCATAAAACCAGATTCAGATAATGAAAATCTTGATAATGATACTCGTTTGCCAGAAAATTCAACAAGTAGTACTAAAAATTCAGAAATTACAACCACCCCAATTCCTATTATAGATATTAAATTCCCAGATGTAAATGAACTAAAACCATTACCACCTAATGTACCTATGAATCCTTCAAAACCACCAATACGTAGACCAGCTAATTTAGATGAATTATTATCAAAAATAAAACGAAATCCATTAACTCCAACAGATCCAAATTCAAAACCAAGTTCAATTGAAATATTATTACAATTAGAAAAAAATCGTAATGAAATGTTAAATAAAAAAATTGAAGATTTAAATATGATGAATAATGAATTATTATTATCTAATAAAGATTTAGTTGAAGAAAATATGTTATTAAAAGAAAAATTTAAAAATAGTGAATTAATAACACGTTTAGAAAAAGAATGTTATGGTATTAAAAATAATTTATCTATGTGTGAAGATGAAAAAGAAATATTAGGTGAAAATTTAGAAACATTAAATAATACTAAAAATGAATTAAGAGATGAATTAAATAAATGTTATTTTGTACAAGATCAATTAAGAAATAGATTAGAAGAAATGACAACAACAACAACAACTCCTAAACCTATGATTAGTGATATGAAATGTGAAGAAAAATTAAAAAAATTAGAAGCTGAAAATCAATATTTAAAAATGAAAGATAAAGAAGCAAATAATAAAATAGAAGATATAAAAAATACTACATCAAAGTGTTTTGATAATATATATAATGTAGTACCAAAATTACAAACTTATGAGGTATATAATGAAACAGCAGATATATTAAAATATTTATATACAGCACAAGAATTTATTGCAGGACCTGAAAATTATTTAACATTACAAATGAAATTAGATTATGGTTTAAATTGTAATTATTTATATCAATTTGATTTAGGTTATACTATTATTTCTGATGTATTAAATACTAGATCACGTGTATTAGGTGATTTACATCCAGATACATTAAAAACTATGTTTTATTTAGCTGATAATTTACAAGGTCTAGGTCTTTATACTGAAGCTGAAGATTTATATAAATATGTTTTAGAACAACAAAGTTCTATATTAGGTGATCAACATCCTGATACTGATAATACTAAAATACAATTAGTTTATTTGTCTTATCATAATGGTCATTTGTAAGATGTAGCTATTATATTTATATGTGTATGTTTAACTGAAGAAAAAAAATTAATTCTGTTACACTGTCTGAACTGCTTTATTACTTCAGAGAGAGAAAAAAAAAGAATTTTCTATTAAAAGGGAAATGGGTGTTACCGTCATGACAACTTTTTTACTTACTGGCTCAAAATACGTAAAAGTGTATCTAGTACTATCTAGTATCAATCATTTAAAGCCAAACAACATGAGCTTTTTAATGAATAAACAACACAATATGGCAAGCAAAAAAAAAAAAAAAAATTAAAAAAAAAAAAAAAAAAAAAAAAAAAAAACACGAAATGGGATCTTCAAAACTGTTGACAATTTTTACTAGAATGTTAATGTAGCCCCACGAGAGAGCGTGAAAATACTGTAAAGTATGCAATTTGCGTGATTTTTAATGTTTATGACGTCAGAAACATGCAAAAATTAGCATATATATATTGTGCGGGTTGCATAAATTGAAATTTCTGATCACTGCTACGGAGCTACAGTTGGGTTTTGAGACAAACTTAAGTTATTTATGTAAGTCCCATTAAGTGTTTTGTGATATAAATGCTTATGTTTTTCTCTGGTCTATTCCTTTAATAAAGCAGTTTCAAGCACTATAATTTCATTCCACTTATTAAAGCTATTAAACGTATACACTATAAGTAAAATATGATCATCGAAATGATATTCATTCTAACAAGGAGGAAGTTAAATGCAATATTTTAGCTGTAACAAGTGTACGTCCAGTCATTTTACTTAAAAATGAATTTCTATTGGCTTATGGCCATTCAATGGAATCAAATGGAGGTATCAGTTGACACAAAACTCTATCTAAATACATGTTATTCCCATATGCCAAAAGAAATTCATTTTTTAGTAAAATGGCCGTACATTATTTCAAATGTTCTTTTTTTATAATATATAAAATCATATCAATAATGTGTTTAATAAATTATGTGTATAAAAATAAAAATATATAAATTTAAAAAATTTGTTACAATGTGCCATTTTCAAAACTCTCGCTGAAAATTTACCATACACACGTATACTGTACACAAATAAATACGCAATAATTATGCTAGCTTAATACAGCAAAATTTATACATATCATCATAATTTATGCCATATTGTACTACATAGCATAATATAGTTAAGATGTGCAGCATAATTACTTATTTTATTACAAAGTAGCAATAATTTGTGCTCTACAATATAGCAATTATTCATAAATTACTTAATTTATTTTTTACGTGCACAATACAAATTAAATGGGTGATTTTTTATTAAGGGAGTAGGGTACCGACCTTATATCTCAAAAACTAGAAGTGTTTTGGTGTCATTTTGTAGCTAAGGGTCACACCTAGCCGTGATAAAAATTTCATGATGTTTAACCGTCCCGAAAAAAAGAAAAGAATTATTGAAATTATTATTGAGCCTTATATGGGCTTAAAATGTCAAAAAATCATATAAAATTAATTTGCATAGTGACCACCCAAAATTTTTATATATTTGAAATTGTCTCAAGCTGAAGTACCATTGTGCAAAAGTTCAGATTTTTTGGACGAGAAAAGTTTGAGTCTAATGGCCGACGTTGGTCCCCTACTCCCTTAATGATAAATATTTATTAATAATAAAATTTATAAACTGTAAATTTATCTTTCTAACACGGAAAGTACAAATGTTGTAATTTATGCTGCATTGATATATAGCATAAATGTTGGTATACTATTGGAATAGCATAAACAGTTTTACTGTATAATATGACATTGAAGTAATACAGCGTACTTATTATGCAGTATAGCATAAATTATGTTGAACTTTGTTGCTGTAAATGAGATAGCATACTGTATGTATTTATTTTTTATCAATATGTTATTAATTTTTGCTTCATTTTCTTTGTAGAGCTTACTTTGAACAATAGAATTAGCTATGATAAATAAACAACTGTAAATAATACAGTTAATAAAAATCATCAAATATGTTAGTTATAATTTTTAGTAATCTAATTAAGAATTGCAATTAGATTTTCTTTATTTTTATTTTGTAATACAATAATGTAATGCATCCTTCTTAAAATAAAAAATAATAAATTTAAAAAAAAAAATGTATATCGAAATGTGTAAAATGATAATAAAATGACATTGCTCTGTGCTTTTTAAAATTATTTATTATATTTTATATTTTTGTATGGTTTTTGTGATATGTATTAGATTTTTTTAAGCTTTTTTATAATATAGAAAAATAAAAACTATACTAAAAAAAGTTGTTGTTTTATCCAATTAATACTTTTGCTTAACTTATTTCTATGTGTGTAATAAATAAAAAAAAATACTACAACTCAATATATATTATGTAACTTTTATTGGTATACAAGATTTTAGGATATATTTATAAAGTTAATATTTCACTGAGAATTACCATTAATAATTTGTAGTGAAAAAAAAGCTGTAAATTATTTTTTTTTCTGATTATTTTACGTAAATAAGAAGGTATATGTAAAGATTATGAAATTATTCCTTACTTTTCTTTCTTTTCTTTTCTTTTTTTTTTTTTTTTTTTCTTTCAAAATTGATATTAATAAATTTTTTAATCATATAAACATAAACCGTTACCAAAACAATTTGAGAGATAATACACCGGAAGCATCCCATTTTTCTCGGATTCTATTCAAGTTATAAGTAGGAATAAAATTTAGCACACCTATATTACATTAAATACCAATATTATTACCAATATTACATTAATCGCCTGTAAAATTTTAGTGTTTATCTAAGGAAAATTGTATGAGAAAAAGAAGTGCATCCGATTTTAAAAATATTGCACTTTGTTTAAGCCAGGGTGTATAATAGAAAAACAATTAAAAAAAAAAATGAAATCCAATAGATATTTTCAAGAAAATTTTGTATTTATTTTAATTATTGTTTACTTTTCACATAAAAATTGCGTGCATTGAAATCTCTTCAACATAAATAATTAGGAATGTGTGACTTAAGCCATGCGCAGTAATTAGCAATCCTGACGTAACCTGCAGGTGTACAAAGTTCACACCCTGATGCGGCTGCAAAGCTGACCACACCCACCAGGTAAGGAGTGATACCTGTGATCACCAAGGGACTACCTGAGTCACCCTGAAAAAAAAATCATTATTTTTTTTTCGTTAGTAAACCATAAATTGGGCCTGATTCTGCCCCATAAATAGTTATTATTTTTATTCTTTTTACCAATTAGTCACGCTCGTCTAATGATATGTTCACTTAAATTCACATAACTTGACCTATGTCAAGATACAACTGTCAATGCTACAGTCAACCGAGGTGAAATTGAAAGCCAATCACAGACCTGCTTTTAAAGTGCTCTGTGTCTAGCAAGATAGAAAAAAGTAAAAGCTTGCATACGATTGGAGTTTCAACTTCACCCCGCATTTTCAAATTCACCCCGGTTGACTGTAGATGGATTCTTACATGAAAGTTACGTGTCATTGTGAAAAGTCCATGAAACTTTTTTTTTTTTTTTTTTTTATTATTTATTAAACACCAAGGTGTACTTATACATATTTATATAGGTCTACATATAAAAATACAATCCTATAATATAAAACAATCAATATAATTTTGTTCTAATACAAGCTATAATTTTGTTTACCTTTCTAAATACCCGTTTTGTTACACGAATACGAACATTCATGTTTGAGCACCCTGAAATTTATGCAACTTGTATATCTGTTGTGCTGCAAAAGTTGCGTACTTTACAGGCGCTAAACTTTACTTTGATTTATTATAATAATACTTCTTTTATGTATTTAGCTATTGATTGATTGATTGATTGATTGATTGATTGATTGATTGATTGATTGATTGATTGATTGATTGATTATACTTACGCTACAAGGGGCTTGTTTAGGACTCCCAACCGTGCAAACAGAGTTATTAGTTATAGTTGAATTTCCGTAGAATTGTGCACATTGAGTATTGGGGTAAGCAGCAACGGCAGCGTAATTCAAAGTTAAGGAGACGTCACCTGAAATATTTGTAAATTTGTATAGTATAGTAATATATTACATAAAGACGGAAAATGAGGAACCTATAAGGGAGTAGAGTACCGACGTTGGCCATTAGACTCAAACTTTTCTAGTCAAAAAATCTAAAATTTTGCACAATGATACTTCAGCTTGAGATAATTTCAAATATATAAAAATTTTGGGGGGTCGCTCTGCAAATTAATTTTATATGATTTTTTTGAAATTTTAAGCCCATAATAAGGCCCAATGTTGATTTCAATAATTTTTTTCTTTTTTTCGGGACGGTCAAACATCATACAATTTTTATCACGGCTACGTGTGACCCTTAGCTACACAATGACACCAAATTTAGACCCAAAACATTTCTAGTTTTTGAGATATAAGATAAGGTCAGTATCCTACTCCCTTCAGTGATTGCCAAAAGTCCTAAACGCTAATATATAAAAAGCATATAGCATAGCTTAGCTTAGCATAGCATAGCATAGAATAGAATAGAATAATATAGAATAGAATAGAATAGAATAGAATAGAATAGAATAGAATAGAATAGAATAGAATAGAATAGAATAGAATAGAATAGAATAGAATAGAATAGAATAGAATAGAATAGAATAGAATAGAATAGAATAGAATAGAATAGAATAGAATAGAATAGAATAGAATAGAATAGAATAGAATAGAATAGAATAGAATAGAATAGAATAGAATAGAATAGAATAGAATAGAATAGAATAGAATAGAATGGAATGGAATGGAATAGAATAGAATAGAATAGAATAGAATAGAATAGAATAGAATAGAATAGAATAGATATAGAATAGAATAGAATAGAATAGAATAGAATAGAATAGAATAGAATAGAATAGAATAGAATAGAATAGAATAGAATAGAATAGAATAGAATAGAATAGAATAGAATAGAATAGAATAGAATAGAATAGAATAGAATAGAATAGAATAGAATAAAAAAAAGAAAGAAAGAAAGGTAAAGCATAGCATAAGTAATAATATTATGAGAGACCATGCATAGAATGTGATTTAATATTCTTAAACACAAATATTACACAAACTTACACAAATAACACGTTTTCCCCCAGCCACTGACAGTAAGGGCACTGAAAGTTAAAAAGGTGGGAACCAATCTGATAGTCTTGATGAAAGTAGCTATAATAAAAAATAAGCAGAAATTTTATATAATTCAATTCCAGCCACAAACTATTTTAAAATTAAGTTTTAAATATGAATTCTATAAGTAATTTATTTTGAAATTATTTCATGATTTTATAATATATGTTATGTAAAGTAGGTCAAATATTCTCTTTTTACAGGATGTTATATAAAGAGTAATTTCACCTGTCAGTGTACTCTCGTGTCATGGATTTTTATGGACTTTATGACATATTAGTCGTAAAAAAAAAAAAAAAAAAAAACTTAAAAACATTGTTTAAGGTAAAGTGATACACATTCAACAAATAAATAAATTCTCAATTAAAAATTCTCTATTTCAGAGCTGAATGAGCTATAAAGCTATACAATGGTGCTTCCCTAGTTATATGCGAGATGTCAACACAAAATTAAAACACAACAAACAAATTTTATAAAACATACAGTAACTTCAATTGACTTACAGGAAAGATCAGCAGGAGCAGTTAGTTTAATTAAACCCAAATCATTGTTGAGATTACTTGCATTGTAAGCAGAATGTTTAATCAACGATGAAGAATTGGTTACGTTATAAGCTGTACCCCCTGATAATCGATTAATTGATCCAAGTCGAACCACTATTTGAGTAGCTCTGCAAATAAATTATTTTTTGTAATAATTAATAAGTTGGTCAATGAATCATTCATTCATTCATTCATTCATTCATTCATTCATTCATTCATTCATTCATTCATTCATTCATTCATTCATTCATTCATTCATTCATTCATTCATTCATTCATTCATTCATTCATTCATTCATTCATTCATTCATTCATTCATTCATTCATTCATTCATTCATTCATTCATTCATTCATTCATTCATTCATTCATTCATTCATTCATTCATTCATTCATTCATTCATTCATTCATTCATTCATTCATTCATTCATTCAATCGATCAATCGATCAATCAATCATCCCACTAATCAATAAAAGGACTGCTATAGTTATATTTAACGAAGGTAAAGGCCCTCTTTTAATAAAATATGAGAAATTTAATTTGACGATTGGTAAAAATCCTAATAAAGTTCGCTTTAAAAAGATAACCTTTATGCAGTATTTCACATACTAGTTTATTTTATGAGTTTTTAATTATAATGTTCAACATCAAAAATAGGATAAGAATAATATTTTTACACAGCATCGGTATCGGTGCTTTAGTATCGCACTTTATATAGTTACAGTGTCTTCTTTATAATGTCATCATCTTGTATCATTTTTTACAATATATATCTAAAAAAAACGACCTTTCAACATAATAAATTAAATACTGCGTGTAAAAAATTATGACTAATTTTGTCACAACTTCGATAATTTTATCTATCGTAACGTAAACGGACATTAAAAAAAAATTAAAACTGTTTTTTTTTTTTTTACCCTACTAAACAGTGTGCAGCTGTAACAACCCATTCTGGGTGAATGAGTGAACCTCCGCAAGGTAGCAAATAGGTACTGGATTTCTTAAACAATTCAAGTTATATATATTATTACATTTATGTATTATCAGATTCATTAAACAATATATTTATTAAAGGTGTAGAACATCTTGAAGAAAAAAAATTGTGTAATATACTAACAAACTTGTAAATCAACGTTGATTTGGCCGGAGTCATTGATTTCTAATTTATTTTTCAATCAAAAATGGAGCGATCGGGCACTGACAAAAATGTAAAGAAAGTAAAATGTAAAAAATTTTGGAGTGTTGCATTAGGATATAGGGTAGAGTATATAACTTCAAAAATGTAAAAAAAAATAATAATAATAATAAATAAATAAATAAATAAAATAAAAAAATAAAATTGGATCACCATTGCTAGATTTCAAATATATATAAAAAATATATTATTTTTAAGGTTTAGTCCCATAAGAACCCATGTTAATTTCAGTAATTATTTTCTCTCTTAACTGAAGGTCACGGGTTCTGAAAATTTTATCCTAGATAATAACATAAACATTAATGTAGGTAATAGGTTAATATTAAAGGAATAGACCAGAGAAAATCATAAGCATTTATATCATAAAACACTTGATGATATTTACATAAATAACTTTACTTTTACACCGTGTTATAAAGTTTACTTCCCGTGTAAAATAGGCGTTAAATTACAAACTCTCATAACTTTAGTTTGTCTCAAAACTCACCAGTAGCCCCGTAGCAGTGATTAGAAATTTCGATATGCAACCTGCACAACATTTTCATACTAATTTTTGCATGTTTCTAACGTCATAAATTGAATTTTCACGTAAATTGCATACTTTACAGTTTTTTCACTCTCTCTCTCGTGGGGCTACATTACTATTCTGGTAAAAATTGTCATCAGTTTTGAAGATCTCATTTCGTGTTTCTTCATTAAAAAGCACATGGTTTTTTATGTGGTCTGTGGCTTTAACTTTCAAATAGCGTCATAAATTTGAAAGTTTTCTATTTAGATTTTTGCAAGATATACTGTACAAGCCATCTAAATACAATTCTTACAAAGTGAAACATAATAATAACTTTCCAACAAAATATGATTCTGAAAGTTTGCTAAATCATCTGTCAATAGGACTCACAGTAATATTTCAAATATCTGAACATCACAATAATTAAAGCCATAGACCACATAAAACAACATAGTGAAGGCACCAAAGTCAAAAATGTATCCAAGATGCGCTATTATTGAGGGAAGCGCCAAAATTTCAGGAATTGTACAGTATACTTGGCCCAATATGAAATGAACTGTATCCAAGATGGCATCCCCATAGAAGACCCTGGAAACACCCTTGGACCTCGCTAAGGGTTTTTATTTTTTTCTAGTGTAAACGTTCATTTTAACAAAAAAATTATAAGGACCTTAAGTAATTATCAGCTCACTATCTGTTACAGAAAAAAATTTCACTCGTCTATCTTAATTAGGGACCTAATTAAGGGAAAATTTCTAATTATGGTCACCAAAATTATGCCATTTTTATACAAATTTGATCATAAAACAAGTCAAATGGTTTATAACGTAGTCAAGTTCATAGATAATTATGTAATTGAAGATTTAAAACTAATAGCACCACGAACTAAATCCCTGGAACAATGTAATTGCCTATAATTAGCAAAATTTTCAATGTGCCACGCCCCCTTTTCCTTATACTCTAATGCTATAATGAGAGCATGATAGGAACAATGTTTTGAAATAGAAAACTACGGAATTTTTTCAGTCAATCCCACTTCGGTTTCTGAATAATTTTTTTACCCCTAACCGCAACACCACAACACCATAATTTCGGGGGGGGGGGGGGGATTAGTATGTAAATAAAAAAAAGTGTTTACTATATATTTATTGCGGTAAAGTTAATTTTTTGGTATATTTCCTGTACATATGAAATTTTAGTTTTCACAACCTTAAAATATTTTTCCCGGGGGGGGGGGGGGGGGGGGGGGGGGATGGCTTGCATCTGACTAATAAAGTGTCTACCCGCTCGAACGATAATACTGAAAAATTTGTTCCGATTTTTAAAATAATTTCATATCGCTATATTTTTATCAATTGCAATGTGAAAACTTTATGACATATAGTACGTCTTTGATATCAGTTGTATATAGGAATAATACTTATACGATTTATAGAAGTTTTTACATGATAGATTTTTTTTTTTTTTCCAATGAGTGGCATAAATGCAGAATTCATATATTTATATTGTGCATGGAGATACAGCGCTAGCAAGAATAACAAGTGCCTTAAATTTATGTAATGAAATATTTTTAAATTTAAGTAAGTTCAATTCAAATATTTATATTAAATTGAGTTTAGATTGATAAAAGTTAATGTTTAATGACAATAATGACTAAAATTTTAATTGTTCATAATATATCCAAAATTAATTTTGTTATAAAAAAAAGTACCTTTAATCTATCACTTAAAAATGATACTGTTCATAAAAGTAATTGATTTTATTTTGCGTTTAAATCGCATTTTAATGATTACAAGATATTTGTGATTATTATTGCATTTGAATATTGTCAATACGAAAAACTACGAAATATACTTCATAAATAACATGGGCATTTTGACCATAAAAAATTATGCTCAAATTAAGTTTATTGTAATTACTTTAGATTCAATACTGACTACTCATGAAATCATTTTATAATTCATAAAATTATAGGATCATAGTAATAAAAAAAAAAAGAAAAGAAAAAGATGAAGATGCTTTAAAGATGCTTCAAAAGTTTAAGGATATGCATTTTTTTGTAAGTATTTTGATTTGTTCCGAGTATTTTCACATAAAAGTTGATAAAAGTATAATATAGCAATATGAAATTATTTTAAAAATTGGAATTTTTTAGTATAGCAAATCACGAACAAAATTTTTAGTATTATCGTTCGAGCGGGCAGCTGATGGATTGGTAGACACTTTATTAGTCAGATGCAAGCCATCCCCCCCCCCCCCCCGCCCGAAAAATGTTTTAAGGTTTTGAAAACTAAAATTTCATATGTACAGGAAATATACCAAAAAATTAACTTTACCGCAATAAATATAGTAAACACTTTTTTTTTATTTACATACATAATCCCCCCCCCCCCCCCCCGAAATTATGGTGTTGTGGTGTTGCGGTTAGGGGTAAAAAAATTATTCAGAAACCAAAGTGGGATTGACTGAAAAAATTCCGTAGTTTTCTATTTCAAAACATTGTTCCTATCATGCTCTCATATAGCATTATAGAGTATAAGGAAAAGGGGGCGTGGCACATTGAAAATTTTGCTAATTATAGGCAATTAAATTGTTCCAGGGACTTAGTTCGTGGTGCTATTAGTTTTAAATCTTCAATTACATAATTATCTATGAACTTGACTACGTTATAAACCATTTGACTTGTTTTATGATCAAATTTGTATAAAAATGGCATAATTTTGGTGACCATAATTAGAAATTTTCCCTTAATTAGGTCCCTAATTAAGATAGACGAGTGAAATTTTTTTCTGTAATAGATAGTGAGCTGATAATTACTTTAGGTCCTTATAATTTTTTTGTTAAAACGAACGATTACACTAGAAAAAAATAAAAACCCTTAGCGAGGTCCAAGGGTGTTTCCAGGGTCTCCTATGGGGATGCCATCTTGGATACAGTTCATTTCATATTGGGCCAAGTATACTGTACAAATCCTGAAATTTTGGCGCTTCCCTCATTAATAGCGCATGTTTTTGAGCTACTCCCCTCACTAACATGTGCTTTTTAATTAATAAACACAAAATAGGACCTTCAAAAATGTTGACAATTTTCACCAGAATGTTAATGTAGCACTACGAGAGAGCGTGAAAATACTGTAAAGTATGCAAAATTTCCGTGACTATTCATGTGTATGACGTCAGAAACATACAAAAATTAGTATAAAAATGTTGTGCGGGTTGCATAAAATGAAATTTCTGATCACTGATACGGAGCTATATACAGATGGGTTTTGAGACAAATTAAAGTTATTTATGTAAGTCCCATCAAATGTTTTGTGATATAAATGCTTATGTTTTCTGCTGGTCTATTCCTTTAATTATAAATACCTTAATTAAAAGACTGGCTTGCCAAGGAAATTGTCCCACAGTTGCAGGACTTCCAGCTGTGATACGACTAGTGATTTTCTGATCATTGGTACCTCTTCTACTAGAGTCAATCATCATCATCGGAGGTATAGGTTTTTCATACTGAGTATTGCCCTGAATAAAATAGAAATAAAATTTAAATAAAAAGCATAAATATTTTGGAATTGCATTAATAGTTATGCTGAATAATACGCTTTTTAAATTATCGTTCATTTATTTTTGTTTTTGTCTGCCTATAGGGTGGTTTCATTCATGTTAAAGTCGGCGCCAAAAGTGAGCGCTAAACAACATGGGCCAGTATAGGAAAATGACTCATCTTGCCAGTTTAAAAATACTTCACAATATTTTTGAGTTTATCAAGTATGCAAGAAAAAATAATAATAACAAAACAAACAAACTAATTTTCTAAAGAAAGTAGCCAAAAACTACATTTGTCCTATGCTAAGCAATGTTATTCATTGCTCAAGACGAGCATCGGAAAGCATTCAGGATGACATCATGCGCACACACCCTATAGTGACGTTAAATATTAAAAGTTGCGTTCTTGTAAAACATTAACCTTTGTCATCAATAAAGACGTTTTGAATGGAGATCATCACCGGTTTAAAAAAATTCTTAAAAAACTTCCATGGCTTAAAACACGTAAAAGTATGTCTAGTAATTTCTCATTTAAATTTCTCTAAAATCGGTGGAGTAGTTTTCGCAAAAATCGCAAAAATCGTGTTGTTTCCCATAAGCGTAAATGATATAAGATATAAGATTTTATTATGTTTCTATGTCTTAACATAGTAAAACAAGTCAAATAACACAAAATACATCAACAAATACAGTAATAGCATGTGGAATCACTGCGTTTGTTATGCATGATATTAAAAAAATTTAGAAAAAAAATAGGCTAGTTATTACATGCAAGAAAATCAACAACAACCATATTGTCAAGCTCTGGACCATTCTTTTAAAAGAAACATAAGAATTACAATCTTTTATATTATTAGGAAGTGCATTATATAAAAAAATGAATACAATATTCAGGACCCTTTTGACTAACAGACATCCTCCTTTTTTCAACATAATAACCCCCATTATTTTGTTAATGTAAAATTAGGGGACCCTTACCTTTCCCCGCGTCTCCCCACGAACTAAACCGATAATCTCTATTGAATTTATTGAATTAAAAAAATCTTTTTAATCTAAACTCAGATAATATAGTGTATTAAATAAAAGTTAAATGTAAATTACCAATGCAGTGATAGATGCTAGAAGCAATAATAAAAAACTCTTCATTTTCAAGTCTTTTTTGTTGAATGATAAATTACAGCTTTTTAAAAACTATTAAACTGAACAAGGGCAAAATATAAAACTACATACAAAATTGTAGTATATTTTATATAATAAATTTTCCGCTCTATAAAATATGTAATTCAACTACCTTGATAGTACTTTATCGTGTTTGTATAATATGCACAATTTATGATAAAAAAAAAATAATAATAAAAAAAAGAGGATATTATGTCTCAATGTCATCGTATTTTATATTACTTTTTTTTTACTGCACATTGCTATAAATATGACATTAATATGTTACAAAATGTGACATTTTTTACTGTAGCATATATGTGTGTGTGTGTGTGTGTGTGTGTGTGTGTGTGTATGTGTACAATACACATACAGAAACACTCTCACATTTATATTGTTAAATTAAAATTATTTATTTATTCAGCAACAGAGCAAGTCCACAAGCACTGAATACAATAAAGGTCATCAGACGTCACAAACATAAAACGTACATACTAATAAACATAAATACTAAAAAAACATGTACTTAGAAATTTAGCATGTGTTGCTCGTTGCCCGTAACACTTCGCGCCCCCAAATCAGTCCCCGCCACAACAGCAATGTTGAAGGCAAAACCCCAACACCACCCTCATGGAGGCAGACAACAACCAGACAGGGACGAGAAAGTAACACGGCAACAATGCGATAAAAAAAAAATTAAAAAAAGATCAAAATATGACATGATATAAACTATGCCTGAATGCAGGCAGAGACATAGAAAACAGGTCAATATTTATATTTTGTGAAGCTAAATTAGACAAATTTTCTTTGCACTCTGTTGCTGTCTTTTTTAAATGACTATATTTTATTAAATAAATAAATGTTTAAAATAAATATTAAATTTCATCTTCATATCTATCACCAAATTTTTAAATTTTTTAGTATTTGTAGCTGATTTTTTTGCAATCTTGTCTTTGACGCTGAACAGCTTAAAAGTACCATGCTTTTATGCCATATAACAATAATATTGAATGTACCAATGCAGAGTAACAAAGTATAAGTATTTAAAACTTAAAGCATATTCTTTGGTGACAGGAATTTTTTAAAGGCATAATGCACTTTTTTAAACATGCTTTAGAATATTAGGTTAATAATTTACATACCTTATTATGGCAGAATTAGACATGAACGCGTTGATTTTGTATATATTTTCATTTATTTTCCATTTGACGGTTGAAATAAAACTTATCTGACGTCACACTGTACTGATGAGGCTGCGAAGTGGTGTGGTGTTTTAAATTTATCACGTGACCAAAGAACTTGACTGTGATTGGCTGATAATATGGGCAGGGGGGAACCCCGGGAAAAAGTTTGGTACTTCCCTAAACTATAAAACACTTTGCGCGCAAACTCGGAAGTATAAAGTTTAGGGAAGTACCAAACTTTTTCCCGGCGTTCCCCCCTGCCCATCTCATCAGCCAATCACAGTCAAGCAGCAGTCAAGTTCTTTGGTCACGTGATAAATTTAAAACACCCCACCACTTCGTAGGCCCATCAGTACAGTGTGACGTCAGATAAGTTTTATTTCAACCGTCAAATGGAAAATAAATAAAAATAAATACAAAATCATCGCGTTCATGTCTAATTCTGCCATAATAAGGTATGTAAATTATTAACCTAGTATTCTAAATAATGTTTAAAAAAGTGCATTATGCCTTTAAATGAATAATTCTTTTAAGCCAACCGCCAACCTCAATCTAGCCACTAGCATAGTATAGCATTATATATATATAATATATATATATATATATATATATATATATATATATATATATATATATATCGAGGGTGCTCCGCTATAATGTCCTAAGTCCATTTGACCTTGAAAAATATTTTTTGCTGCAAATGACCTGAAATGGATAAATCCAAAATTTGGGGTTGATCCGACGATTTTTTATTTTTCAAGGTCAAGTGGACTTAGGACATTATAGCGGAGCACCCTCGATATATATATATATATATATATATATATATATATATATATATATATATATATATATATATTTAATGCAGCGAAGTTATACTATAAGGACTGAATAGGCCCACTCTTAAAACTAAAAACTAACGCCCCAACCAATCAATAAATTAATCAACCAATATCAATCAATCAACAAGTTAATCAATCAAACAACCAATTGACCAACGATAACTTACTCAATATTGATGAATACTTACAAAGCATGGTGATTGAGTAGCAGTAGCAGCACTAGTGTTTTGTGCCAAAGTACAGATGGTACTAGCTGTGACTAAACCAGGATAATAGTAGTTTGTACATTGAAGTTCGTTTTATAAACTACACACAACTCTTGAGCAATCTTCGAAATTTTTCTTTTGTTAAAAACATCTGATTATGACGTCATAACCTGTTTACTACGTTTATGGTTGATCATTTTTATTCCTTCGTTTAGAACTTTGAACTTGATAAGAATAAACGAAAATTCATAAAAACAAGTTCCATTCTCAACATGCGACTCACTTTTATCGGCTCAAAAAACAAGATCAACCAATGAATGTGTCTTGTTTTGTTAGTCAGCCAATCATTTTGTTATTGAGATTCAGCTTGAGTGTTATTTATTTTGCTTTTATAACTACAGCAGATAACAAAGCTGGTGATGTAGAACCTGTAAAGAATTTTAAATTTTTAAACTTGAAATGATTTGAATATAACATATTTAAAATATATATTTTCTTAATTAAAGGAGTAGAACACCTTGAACGAAAAACTGTTTTAATATCCTAGCATTCCTAAATATCAAGTTTGATTTGGCCGCAGTTATAGGGGACATAACTGTTAGTTAAACCGAAGTTAATAAGTTGTTATTTCATTGTTGCATCAATTTAAAAGAAAAGAAAAGGTCATTACTTACCACTTTTACCTGTAATTAAGCTGCAACTCTAACTAGTTAAACCATCGCTATGTTGCTATTTTAAATGTTTTGGAACAATTTAAAGAAGACAAGTAGGTGGGACCGGATTTTCAGTTGCAAATGTCTGCTTGCACCTGCAAAGACAGCAGTTACTTTTCCTGCTGCACAACTTATTATCAATTTGTAAAATATTTCCTATCTACCTGAATACCTGGAGTGAACCAAAATTTATAAATATTTAGTAAATTGGTACGAGGAGCAACCAAACTTGCAGTCGCAAGCAGACATTTATATATTGCAACTGAAAATCCGGTCCCTAAAGATAACTAAGGTTTTAACTAAAGGTTGCAGCTTACGGCCCGAGTGAGAAAGATTTCACTAAATATAACCTAAAACCAGCATAAATGCGGGGTTAAAACATAAAAGCAACCGAAATAAAAGTAAACAAATTTTCTAAAACTAAATATTCCCTAAATATCACCTAAATATTTTCAAACCTAAATCACACCTAAAAGTAAAGGAAACATTTTTAAAGAAAAATAATGCGTTAGAATTTTTAACGAATTTCTTCCCCCTGCTAAAAGAGTGTCAATTTAGTGTTAGAGTTGAAGAGTGCATAGGTGCAAAGTGACGCTAAAGTAAAATAATTAGAGGTGAATTAATCTACTGATCAAGTTGCTGGAATAGTTGCACACACTACGCAAACATTTTGTGTGTGGGAATTACACCATGAAAACTATCACGGGAAGTAACAAATTAGCATTAAAACTTCTATAAGAATACTGTACTTTGTTTTAAGGTGAAATTTCTCTATTATTTCAGATCACAATGTAAAACGTAAAATAATTATAGAAAAATGAGTTGCATACTAATGACCACAATATTACCACAACGCGTAATATCATATCATTATTTTAAAGTAAAAGAAAAAAAATAGTACATTTTTCAAATAGATAAAAAAAAGGAAAATGTGTAATTACTTTTATTTAATTTACATTTTTCTCGCTTCTTATCAGTAAATTACATTTTAAAAGCGCAGTTTTTTTTTTATTCTGATTTGATAGTAATTACAAAATAATTTTAGTTTTCTAGACAATGAAATATGCAGCGATACTATAAATATAAGGAGAATGATTTTTTGTTTTTATTCTATAATGACTTGTGTTCTCTGAAATTGAACATGGCATTTTACGACCTTAAGGTATGTTTTTTTTTAAATTAACACTCTAAAAAATGGTGCAATACTTTAGCTACGAATTCTAACTTATTTAAGATAAACACTTTTAAGATATTATTAGTAGCTAAAATAATGCATTTTAGCAAATAACAATAGCTATTTTAACTTAAAATAGCTACAGCTTAATAGCTTGTATAGGCTATTTTAACTTAAAATAGCTTAAAAAAATTAAAACAACTTAAATTTAAATTAGCTATATTTTAATAACTTGCTAAAATGCATTATTTTAGCTACTCGTAGTAACTTAAAAGTAATTATATTAAATAATTTAGTATTCGTAACTAAAGTAATGCACCATATTTCAGAGTGAATATATAATAACGCATATTTCACAAATTTTTTCACTGTCTCTTTGTTTTGCAGATATCATTGTTATTGATATTAGGCATTCAGTATAGCTCTAATAAGGTAAGAGAAATATCTGTTATTATAAGGTGCATGCGCATGACGTCATACTGAATGTTCTGTACGCCATACTAGAGCAATAGATAACATTGCTCAGCATAGGACAAGCGTGGTTGTTGGCTGTTGTCTTTGGAAAATGAGTTTTTTTTTTGTTTTTTTTTTTGTAATCACTATTTTTCTTGCATTCTTAAAAATATAATATAACCTGCAAACAGCATCAATAATCTCAAACACACACACACACACACACACACACACACACACACACACACACACACACACACACACACACACACACACACACACACACACACACACACACACACATATATATATATATATATATATATATATATATAGTATAACTTGTATAACTGTATAGTGTATAATGATAAAAATATCTGGTCTCGTGACCATCAGAATATGGGGAAAAAAATATGGAAATTAGTTTTGCAGTGTAAAATTAAATTAAAAAAAGGGGGATTTGGGAATTATTTTAAATTTACGCACTTAAATTTCTATAAATTTTTAATTTTCTTGTCTTACAGCTAAAACAAATCACATTTCTAAGCTTCATTTAATCAAATCGCCGCATGCAGTGTACCTATATATGTATAATTTTTAATGCATACACACACATATCAAGACAGTAAGTCTAAGTCGGTAATTTTTCTAGTTACTAAACCAATACGTGTACAAGACTTCTCTATTTTATGTAAAAATTCTCTTGTTTTTCATTTTATAAGATTTTAATAAATATTCTCACTAATAATATCTATTGCTTCTATTTTACAGCATGTTGGGACTATTGCTGCAACAATACCGGCTATAGATGTAGAACTATCTGATATAAATCATAATACAAGTGAATTTGAAAATCCATCATATTCAATGTCTTTGTTTCCAAAACCTGCTAGAAATATAACAAAACTTCTACTGAAAAGAGAAATAGAATCTTTAGGAGCGGTTAATGGTACTATGCTACAGAATGATGAAATGGTAAAAAAAAAAAAAAAAAAAAAAAAAAAAAAAAAAAAACTTGGACAAAAATAAATACGTAAGCTCCTTTTTAGTTAAATTTGTTCAATACAGCGATATCTATTCTGTACTGCATAATAAATATGTTACAAAACATAAATTTTAAAATTTTAAAACTTAATTGTTCACTTTTTTCTAATATAGCATCATTTCTGCTATAAGGATATAGATACAGAATAAATTACATTATTCTTTCCTTGAACGTTTTTATCGTTAAAATTGTAGCTCTTATAGTGACGACATAACCGATAATAATACAATATTTATAACATTGCTAAAACTATGAGTGTAATTGATACATTTTTGCATATATATTTTTTTATTATTATAAAAACATTTTCAGGTAGCCTTTTAAACTGTCGTTTTTTAACTTTCGCTCACGTTAAAAAACAATACTTATATATTATATATTATATTATATTATATTATATTATATTATATTATATTATATTATATTATATTATATTATATTATATTATATTATATTATATTATATTATATTATATTATATTATATTATATTATATTATATTATATATAATACGAAAAACTAGTATTTATGCACCGAAAGAATAAATTACGTAATTCTTGCTGCATGTATGTTATTATAGAACAATTGACTTTAAATATATGAAACAGCACAAATAATTATGCTGTTCTACATAATATTTATGCTATACGTAACATAACAATGTAGAATAGATATTTCATGCAATGTAGCATATTATAGAGATTATGTTGTATTGAACATTTTGTGCTGAAAATGAGCTAACATAATTATTACTATAATTATTATTTATTTATCCTTGTAGAACTTCCCTAAAACTTCTAATAATTTCCTTATATAATTTTGCGCAGACTGAAGCGATAGACAACACAACGCAATGGGAATCATTCAATACTAGAAGTAGAATAAATGAAAATATTACAAATAATGAAGCATACCGAGCTCATCCCATGATGAACTATTTGTTCAATTCAAAGGGGGACTATGAAGAAGTACCAGCAAATACTTCACCGAATGATCAAAAGTATATGTTACCACCCCCATGGATTTTGAAAAAGTACATGTTTAAAATGTTACCAGATTTTAGAGGTAAGAGATTTTTTGTTTATTTTTTGTAAACGTTATAGAGATTGAGAGAAAGAGGAAGATAGACAGGCAGACAGTGGAGGGGTAGAAAAACGTGGACTCTATGGGTGTATGCGAATGACATCACATTTAATGCGCTTCGACTTCATACTGGAGTAATGAATGACATTGTTCAGCATAGGACAAACAGGTTTTTAGGCGATTTTTTTTTGGGTACTGGATGATTTTTTTGGTTATTATTATTTTTCTTACATACTTTTTGAGATATTGAGATAATAATTCAACCTATTAACAGCATCTCTTACAAATATTGCTTACTATTTTTATTAGTTTAAATGAGGCATTTTACCCATGTACTGAGTTATCCAACATGTCCTTGACTTTAACATGAATGCAAGACACCCTAAATATACTCAGAAAAAAGTTGTGTAATATCTGTAGTGTTAAAATATTAAAAGCATGAGCTTAATTCACTATAAATATATATGAACTTTATCGAAAATGTTATGTTATTTGAAACTAAAACTTTATTTTCTTTATTGCATATATTTTATTGACTATGATCATTTCCAATGAGGAAGGCTTTTAATGATTATTTAAGAAGTTATTTTAATATACATATTCTAAAAGGCAGCGTTATCTTGAATTAACAGATATGAGCATTTTTATGTTTAACTGTAAAGCTTTTCTTTTTTTTTTTTTTTTTTTTTTTTAATGTCACGAAGTGACGTCACTTTGGTTAATGAACTCAAAAATTATAAATTCACATATCAATCGATTTAAGAAAATGTCTTCTTTTAGAATACGAAATAATATTAGCATCTAATTTTTTGGGGGGACAGGGGGAAGGGTGTCTTTTTTACTGTCGCATTTTGAGGCATTTAACAACCTAAACTGAAATATTATATTTGGTCTGACCAACGAACTAAAGTGCAGGTACAGAAATATATTTTTATAACATGCTATGGTTTTTTGCAAAACAAAGAGAGGAAAGACATATGCATATTTTTTTCTTGGTTTAAAATTTTTTCATTTCAAGATAAAATTTATGAAGTTTTTAACTTTTATACATAAAAAATAAGTTTCTGCAAATATTTAGTCTTTACTTTCTTTTTTACTAATAATTATATTATAACTCTTCTTTATTTAATTTTGTGCATTGATGGGCGCAGTGACTTCACGAAAATCTATACTTTTTGAATGTGACAGTTGTCAAAGGTAAACTTATGTAAAAAGCATGGCTCACAAGCAAAAAGAGTATTTCCTATGCTTGAGTAAGATGATATACAGTATACAGTATACACCTAATTATACAGTACAGTATAGTTTGTCTAGCGTCCTCTAGTCTACATTCATGCAGGGTATTTTCACTCAAAATGTCAGGTTCATTTGTCAGACTATATCTATGTATATTGAAAGAAGTGAGTAATAAAAACTTTAAATTATTAATTAGACAAAAACATTTGAAACAGGTTTAACAATGTTATATTTCTTTGTTCTTCAAACTTTCATGAAATATGTATGAAAATTTCATAAATTTTCTTTCAGGGCCTCCGGGTATTGGAATTCCCGGTCCACCCGGTCCACCTGGAGGAGATTGTAATTGTACTGGAATAAAAGGTCCTAAAGGAGATTCGGGAGCGATAGGACCTACTGGACCCACTGGACCAACAGGTCTGACTGGTGCTACTGGTGTACAAGGTATAAAGGGAGATAGTGGTATTAACGGCGCTCCAGGTCTTCAAGGTATAAAAGGAGACATTGGTTTGAAGGGTGATACAGGTCCACAAGGAATCAAAGGAAATAATGGTACTATCGGTGCGTCAGGAATACCAGGTCTTAAAGGAGATATAGGTCCCATCGGACTCCAAGGTGTGCCAGGTAGTAAAGGGAACACTGGTTCTACAGGTCCAACAGGAATACAAGGCATTAAAGGAGATAATGGTGCTAATGGTATTAACGGATTGCCAGGAATCAAGGGAGATGAAGGTCAACAAGGCGTAAAAGGAGATTTAGGTCCAACTGGTCCTGATGGTCTACAAGGTGTGAAAGGAGATTTAGGTCCAACTGGCTCTACAGGACAACAAGGCATAAAGGGAGATTTAGGTCCAATTGGACCAAATGGTCTTCAAGGTATTAAGGGAGATACAGGTCAACAAGGTATAAAAGGAGATGTAGGGCTCACTGGTCGAGATGGTCCACAAGGTATTAAAGGAGATGTAGGTTCTAAAGGCACTGATGGTTTACAAGGAACTAAGGGAGATTTAGGTCCCGTTGGTCCTCTGGGTCCACAAGGCATTAAAGGAGATTTAGGTCCTTCTGGTAAAGATGGTCTACAAGGCATCAAAGGAGATGTAGGTCCTATAGGCCTTGATGGTCTACAAGGTATACAAGGAGAAGTAGGCCCACAAGGTATTAAAGGAGATGTAGGTCTTACGGGTCCTGATGGTCTTCAAGGTATTAAAGGGGACCTAGGTCCTACCGGTCCCCTTGGTCCACAAGGCATTAAAGGAGAGATTGGTATTAAAGGTGCTGATGGCCTGCAAGGCATTAAAGGAGATTTGGGCCCTATTGGTCCTATAGGTTTACAAGGCATCAAAGGAGATTTAGGTCCCATAGGTCCTGAAGGTCCACAAGGCATTCAAGGAATAATTGGACCACAAGGTATTAAAGGTGATTTAGGAGCTATTGGTCCTGATGGTCCACAAGGTATTAAAGGAGATGTAGGTCCAATTGGACCAGAAGGTCTACAAGGTATTAAGGGAATGATCGGGCCAGAAGGGATAAAAGGAGATATAGGTCCAATTGGTCCAGATGGGGTACAAGGTATAAAAGGAGATGTAGGTCCTACTGGCGCTGATGGTCCACAAGGCATTAAAGGTGATGTTGGTCCTATTGGTCCAGATGGTATTCAAGGCATTAAAGGAGATTTAGGTCCCATTGGTCCTCTGGGTCCACAAGGGATTAAAGGAGATTTAGGTCCCACAGGACCTGATGGTCCACAAGGTATTAAAGGAGATATAGGCCCTATTGGACCAGATGGGGTGCAAGGTATAAAAGGAGATGTAGGTCCTACTGGCGCTGATGGTGCACAAGGCATTAAAGGCAATGTCGGTCCTACTGGTCTTGATGGTCCACAAGGCATTAAGGGAGACGTAGGTCCTATTGGTCTAGATGGTATTCAAGGCATTAAAGGAGATTTAGGTCCTATTGGTCCTTCAGGTCCAACAGGTGCAAAAGGAGCAACTGGTGATAAAGGTTCTGATGGATTGCAAGGTATTAAGGGAGATGTAGGTCCTACTGGACTTGATGGTCCACAAGGTATTAAAGGAGATTTAGGTCCTATCGGTCCTCTAGGTCCACAAGGTATTAAGGGAGATTTAGGTCCTATCGGTCCTGATGGTCTACAAGGCATTAAAGGAGACGTAGGTCCAATTGGTCCAGATGGTCCACAAGGAATTAAGGGAATGATTGGACCAGAAGGAATAAAAGGAGATATAGGTCCAATTGGACCAGATGGGGTACAAGGCATGAAAGGAGATGTAGGTTCTACTGGCGCTGATGGTCCACAAGGCATTAAAGGCGATGTTGGTCCTACTGGTCTTGATGGTGCACAAGGCATTAAGGGAGATGTAGGTCCTATTGGTCCAGATGGTATTCAAGGCATTAAAGGAGATTTGGGTCCCACGGGACCTGATGGTGTACAGGGCATTAAAGGAGATGTAGGTCCCACTGGTCCAGATGGTCTACAAGGTATTAAAGGAGATATGGGATCTATAGGTCCAGATGGTCTTCCTGGTCCTGCTGGACCCAAAGGTGATATTGGACCTATTGGTCCTATTGGCCTTGTAGGTGTAAAAGGTGATAAAGGAGACAAGGGTAATATCGGAAATCCAGGTCAAGGCGGCTAACATTTAAGTTTTACTTTGAAGCTTGCGGTATTTTTCTTTTTCATTTACTTATATTGTTCCTAACTTTTTAATGTTGTTTCATATTGTATAATAAGTTATTTTAAATTCTTTCAAAAACTTGAGCTTTAATGGGTATTAACTGCGTTTCACGCAAGCCAATCAGAAGCAGTTTAACAAAAATATGTACGTTCTTTCTCAGACTTTCAAACATCGTAGAACCTTCTTGCTAGTTATAGTTTAGAGAAAACATATTGCACTGAGCTGTAAAAATTCCACGTAAGATGCTGTATTATACAGCTTTCCATGTTTTTAATAAAGGAAAATTGGCGTAGTTAACACCCATTGGAGTTTCATTTCATACTATGTTTTATTTATTGGAATATGTTGTATGTAAAAATAAAGTGTAAAACAAATCTTAAACAGGTTTTTATTCCGTCAAATATATTTATGATATTTGCTCTTCTTATGCTTACAGCTTCAGTCCCGAGAAGCTAAAAAAATGCTTCAAAAGGTCAATTGAAAATCAATCAATCAATTATTTGTACAAATCAACAAGTACGCTATATTCGGTGATTGTTCTAGAGGTTAACTTATCACTTATCCCCCACATTGTTAGTATATCGGGACTTTACGAGGGAAGAGAGGCATAGTTTTGTGCACGCTGTATACTATATTGGAGATATACATATGCATTTTTTTAAACTACGAATGTTTTACTAAAACCGAATGAATTTCAATAAATTTACATTGTAATAAAATTTAAACTGCTTAAAATAATAAATTTAAATGATAAATAAATAATAATAATTTATAGTAAATTTAATATAACGTAAAGGGATATAAAGAGTAGCCATGTTTACCTTCTACTAAACAGTGCGCAGCAGTAACAAGTAACAACCCATTATTGGTAAATGGGTTGGGTTATATATACTGTACTATATACAAGTGGGTTTTAAGACAAACTAATGTTATTTATGTTAGTCTCATCAAGTGCTTTCTTATGTAAATTCCAGTTTTTTTATGGTTTCTGCCTTTAAAATATTTTGAGTACTCCTTAAAAAAAACACATCTATATACTGATTAAATTTCAAACAAATAAAACAAAAAATACATATTCTATTATTTTAATATTTCAAGTGCAAGCCAAATATCTAACAATCAAAAGATAAACATGATGAATTTAAATATCAAATCAATTTTTTCTATAGTTTATATTTATTAACAAACAAATCCAGGAATGGAAGATTGGATCCAAGCACAGAAGCTAGCAGCACGCATGTAACCTGCAGGAGCGGTGCTTGCGATGTTGCAACCGCTAGAAGACACAAAACTGACGACTCCAACCAGGAGAGGTGTGGTTCCTGTCTGCACAAGTGGACCACCTGAATCACCCTAAAATTTCAATCAATCAAAAATTAAATTATTTACAAACTTTATTCAAATCATAGAAAAAATAAAATTTTAAAATGGCAAAATTGTAATTAGGACTGTTTAAAATGTCTGGCCGACTCTTACATCTAACCCCCCAATGAATGAATGAATGAATGAATGAATGAATGAATGAATGAATGAATGAATGAATGAATGAATGAATGAATGAATGAATGAATGAATGAATGAATGAATGAATGAATGAATGAATGAATGAATGAATGAATGAATGAATGAATGAATGAATGAATGAATGAATGAATGAATGAATGAATGAATGAATGAATGAATGAATGAATGAATGAAATGAATCCACCAACGAATCAATCAATACCAGTCAATCAAACAACCTATCGACAAACGATAATTTCATTAATATTGATGAAATACTTACAAAGCATGGTGATTGAGTAGCAGTAGCAGCACTAGTGTTTTGTGCCAAAGTACAGATAGTACTAGCTGTGACTAAACCAGGATAATAGTAGTTTGTACATTGAGTGTTATTTATTGCTTTAACTACAGCAGATAACAAAGTTGGTGATGTAGAACCTGAGAAGAATTTTAAATTTTTAAACTTGAAAGGATTTGAACACAAACATATTTAAGATATATAATATTCCTAATTTAACTATAAAAACCAAAAACCTCCTCTTATGAAATAATTATCTCAATTAACTGTTTGTTATAAACTTACAGGAAGTGCAGGTTCTTCCCCAGCCACTAACGGTCAATGTTGTCACAATAGTAGAGGTAGCTGCTAACTTAATTATCTTGATATTGGCTGAAAGAATAACAACAATAAAGTTTGGTATCGTGGTAGAAGTTAAGGACTTTTTATTTATAATAAACACACTTGATGTGCAACATAAGCATAACTAATATAAATTCACACAATATTTACACAGCATAAAAATCTGTAAATGCTATAAATCTGAATTAATAAATAATAATAAAAAAATAGAATACTGTATAACAGGTTAAAAGTCCAATTACATGTGATTGAATAGAAATGAGTGTGATGAGGTGAATTAGTGAACCGTCCCGAGATATATCTCTGACTTGGTGTGGACCTTTACCAACACTGCCAAGACTGGCTGGAGATATGTCAAGTTTAAACATATTTTTTTTATCGTTTTTACCTGTGGTTTACTAGCAAATGTTCAGGCATGAACGTGCAGAGAACATAAAACACACAACTCAATGCATATCGTGCACGGTCTCTGAAAAATATGACACGCACCGAGAAACGAACTTACGACCTTTTGCACATCCATCCACACCACTAATCTTGGTGAGTTAGTTATCATTTACTAAATTTAATTTAATTTTTAGTGCAAGTTTTAAAAACTGGTATATCATTTATTATATTTGCAATTTTGTGATAGTAACAAAAATTACATTTTTTTTATCATTAAAATAATATTGGAAAATTACGTTCACTATGAAAGTTATTGAAGTTTGAGTTTGGTTTATAATTGAAAAAGTATTCAAGAAACTTATTTTAAGCCTTTGAATAAAAAAAAATCGCAAAATTCATTTTAACTTACTAGTTGGAGTAACAGGAGTAGTAAGCTTGATCAATGCAACATCATTAGCAAGTGTAGAGTCGACGTATCCCAGGTGGGATATGATTGAAGAACTTTGAATCATTGTTCCTCCACTATTGTAACTCAAGGAACCTAATCTCACTTGTATACTTAAAGCTCTAAAACAGTAAGTAAGTAAGTAAGTAAGTAAGTAAGTAAGTAAGTAAGTAAGTAAGTAAGTAAGTAAGTAAGTAAGTAAGTAAGTAAGTAAGTAAGTAAGTAAGTAAGTAAGTAAGTAAGTAAGTAAGTAAGTAAGTAAGTAAGTAAGTAAGTAAGTAAGTAAGTAAGTAAGTAAGTAAGTAGGTAAGTAGGTAAGTAAGTAGGTAAGTAGGTAAGTAGGTAAGTAAGTAAGTAAGTAAAGCGATCAATCAATAAATCCACCATCAATTAACTATAATCGAGCAAATGAATGAATGAGTATTACGATACTTATACTAAGTTATACTCTAATTAATGAATATATTTACCCCAAAGTACAGTGAGCAGCAGTTAAAACCCATTGAACATGAATCAAACTTCCTCCACACAAGTAATTTGCTGTAGTAGTCGCATTGTATTGTTTCTAAAAGAAAATACAAATTTCCTTATTAATATTATTGTTGTTAATTGAATTTCTAAAACATTAATTAGTTCTCATTCCAGCGTGTATTGATTTGTTGAACGTTTTCATCTCTCTCTCTCTCTCTCTCTCTCTCTCTCTCTCTCTCTCGCTCTCGCTCTCGCTCTCGCTCTCGCTCTCGCTCTCGCTCTCGCTCTCGCTCTCGCTCTCGCTCTCGCTCTCGCTCTCGCTCTCGTTCTCGCTCTCCCAATATTTGATTTTTCATGGTTTTCTTTATATATATATCATTAAAAAAAAATCAAAACAAGCCTTCTAATGTACAATTGTACATTTTCAGGTAATTTTAAAGCGATGATAATTATTCAACTCCCAAATAATAATTTATTCTATATAATTTAGCATATAAATACTTACCCTAATGAGTAAACCAGCTTGATAAGGAAATTGACCAAGAATTGCAGCTGTTCCTCCAACAATGTGAGTGCTAACTCCTGATGATTTCGTAGTATTACTAACAATATACATCGGCTTTACGGCTTTAGCTTTTTGACCACTCACCTATGAAAAGAACCACCAAATTATTAGAAAATAAAATATATTATAATATTTCCTTGTCTTGTAGAAACATGTTATTTAAGAAAATACTTCATTATTAGAAGCAAAAAAAATTATATACATTTAAAAAGTAAGGAAGAACTTCTTTTAAATTTTTATCACAATGTTACAGCCAAAAAAAATTATGATTTTATATAAGTAAATCTTAATAAGAATTTTTTTTAAATATAATTATAATATTAAAGGCGTAGAACACCTTGAACAAAAAACTGGCCTAATATCCTAACATACCCAAATATCAACATTATTTTGGCCGGGGTCATTGATTTCTAATTTATTTTCCATTAACAAAATGTCAGTTGCGGGTTTACTACGCCACAGCTCGCCTGGTCCACGCGCGCGGAAACAGGCGAGCTGTGACGTAGTAAACCCGCAACTGACATTTTGTAAATCGATCACGCAGGATGTTTAGGACGTATCAGAGAAATGAGTTATTTCGCAAACTTTGAAGTTTTGAACGTCATATCGCAGCAACGAAAAGATTTAAAAATGTTTAATGCCTATCATCTAAAAGCCTGTTTAGTTGGCAATGTATGAGCATATAGTTTCAGATTTTTCATGTTATTAATAAGTTTGCAAAAAATTAATTAGTAACTGAGAGTGCCTTTTTATTTCGGAATTTTCAGAGGTATGCCAACTTAAGCTGACATATCTACGTTATCCATAACACAAAAAAAAATTCAAACTTATTTTTTATTGTGTATAAACATCCCTAGTACACGCTACAATACCGAAAAAAAAATTGCAAAAATTTGCACTTGCCAAAAATTAGCAAAATCTAAAACTCAATGTATCTCCAGATTTACTGGCGTGATCCAATAGAAGACTTGCAAAAGCCTGTTGTTGTGAAAATAAACAGGTCCAAATTCTAAATTGGCCGCCATCTTGTTTTAGTGTTCCTTGTTGGCTTGCTAATGTAATTAAATGGGATTTTTGACTTTTTTAAAACGAGTTTTAAAATACTTAAACTATATGTCACGATTTAAATTTTTTTTTACGGCAACTACAGTATATAAACTGCTGTTTTCCTAGCCTAGAACACCTGCCGCTGCCTGAAATCATTTATCGGAGTGATATACGCGTTTGAAATTTTCACCGCTAAAATCTCGCAACAGGCAGCGCCGCAGTGGCGGTGCAGAAAGCAACAAAAAGTGAGCGACGAAATATAAGATACAAAATGAAAAAAAAAATGATTTCTGTGGAATTTTGTGTGTGGTGCAAGATTAAAAAAATGTCCTTTTTTAACTTATTATGCTCATTAAATAGAAAATATGTATAAAAATTAAGTACAACATTTCTTCCGCCATGAAACTGAACACATAAAATGTGTATACGACTAGTTTTTTGGCTGTAAAGAATCAATTCGTTTTGTGTCTATTCCTGGTAAGTCTGGTATACAAATATTTGCCATAATTTTACGTAATTATTCCGTAAATTTTGTTTTAATGAGAAATCATTCCACTTTGCTTAGGTCCTAAATGTTTGGATAAACCACTGGGGGAGTCAAACTTGAAGTGATCAGTCCCACCTATCGACGATTCCGCGATTACTTGGAAGAAAATATGTACATGGTTGGTATCCTCGCCCCACCCCCTCATTTTTATCTTTGAAATAATATGTATTTTATTGATTATTTTATTTTTTTAGAGACATTTACATGACTGATAGCTGGTTTGGATGACAAAGGCACGACTTAGAGTTAATACAAGACAGTACTTCAGAAACTGTGCAGAAAAAACGGCATCTACTGATCAGAGCTGCAAGTCATAGAAATTTGGTTGCATACAAAAAATGATTCAGGTCTTTTGATTTTATTCCCCCAAGTTTATCATGGTGTCATTTGATAAATTAGTCATTTATCGTTTCTTAGTTATGTGTCATTCATTGCAAGCTAAATCATGAATATATTTATGTTAAAAATTAACAGGGAAAAGAAAAGCTAAAATAATAATAATATTGGTATATTTTGCACTTTTTTTAATTTTTTTTTTTTTACTTTCTATACTGTCCATGTGAATTTTATATGTAAATAAAATATATATGAATGAAATTATGTTTATTTTCATAGTGTGTTATATTTTGATATTTTTTACTGTTAATATCATGCAATAAAGTTTTCCAAAACATCATTTTGCATCCAGCATTTAAACATGTATAATAAAATATTTTACAAATATATGATTGTAATATAAATTTCAGCAGTATATTTTTGTGTTTGTGCAATAAGATTGAGTTGCAAATTTTCTTTGTCCCCCTCTCCCTCCCTATCATTTATTATATATAAATATAACTTTTTTGGTGGTGCTTTTTTCAGGTGTATTTTTAAAATGATCTTACAAAATTATGTCATTTAAAACAGCAGAACTGAATATTAAGCTTACTGACAAGTTTTTTTTATTATATATTTATACTAATAACAACTTTTATGTCTGGTATGTAAAAAGTGGTTTGAATCAAGAGTAAAAAGAACTGTAGGTTTAGTTTGTTAGGTATAGTTTACAGAGTTGAGAAAAAGGGATTTTTTTTTTCTGTAAATTTATCAAAGTGGTTCATACAATAAAAAGGTAAATGTCCATCAAATCTTCTCAATGTGTTAGTGTTTGTAATTTTTCATTATTATTGAACCTAATGAGTCTAAGGAAGTTTCATGTCAATATGTGAAACATAAGTCAAGTTATGGGCAAAAGAAATAGTAAAATACAGGCTAAATCTCACTAAATCACTTTTGACAACTTCAAAACACTATTTTTAAAAATACAGTATTTATATTTAGTTTATATATTACTGATTTGTTGTCATAATATGCTGAGTAGTTTAAGACCTTTTACATAAAAATCCATCCAGCAGTTTTTTAGATATTGAAAATATCACAATTTTCACAACGAGTCAAGACGACAAGTCATGGTAATGGGTAATTCAATCAAATAAATACTTCATGTTGTCTGATCATTCTGTAAGCTTGTATTAAGGTTTAGTGAGCTACTTGCATCATACAGAATTATTTTCTTTGTGCAAACTTAGTTTTTAGCAATTTAGTGGATATTTTGAGGTGTTTTTATACTATTTGAAGTATGTATATTTGCATGAAAATCATTGTATGTGTTTTCTTTGCATAAAACTATCATTTAAGTTTTATAGAAATCATTTGTGCAATTCAGAATCAAGTTTTGCTATCATGAAATCACAATAAATGCTTAAAATAGCAAATATACATACTTCAAATAGTATAAAAACACCTCAAAATATCCACTAAATTGCTAAAAACTAAGTTTGCACAAAGAAAATAATTCTGTATGATGCAAGTAGCTCACTAAACCTTAATACAAGCTTACAGAATGATCAGACAACATGAAGTATTTATTTGATTGAATTACCCATTACCATGACTTGTCGTCTTGACTCGTTGTGAAAATTGTGATATTTTCAATATCTAAAAAACTGCTGGATGGATTTTTATGTAAAAGGTCTTAAACTACTCAGCATATTATGACAACAAATCAGTAATATATAAACTAAATATAAATACTGTATTTTTAAAAATAGTGTTTTGAAGTTGTCAAAAGTGATTTAGTGAGATTTAGCCTGTATTTTACTATTTCTTTTGCCCATAACTTGACTTATGTTTCACATATTGACATGAAACTTCATTCCTTAGACTCATTAGGTTCAATAATAATGAAAAATTACAAACACTAACACATTGAGAAGATTTGATGAACATTTACCTTTTTATTGTATGAACCACTTTGATAAATTTACAGAAAAAAAAAATCCCTTTTTCTCAACTCTGTAAACTATACCTAACAAACTAAACCTACAGTTCTTTTTACTCTTGATTCAAACCACTTTTTACATACCAGACATAAAAGTTGTTATTAGTATAAATATATAATAAAAAAAACTTGTCAGTAAGCTTAATATTCAGTTCTGCTGTTTTAAATGACATAATTTTGTAAGATCATTTTAAAAATACACCTGAAAAAAGCACCACCAAAAAAGTTATATTTATATATAATAAATGATAGGGAGGGAGAGGGGGACAAAGAAAATTTGCAACTCAATCTTATTGCACAAACACAAAAATATACTGCTGAAATTTATATTACAATCATATATTTGTAAAATATTTTATTATACATGTTTAAATGCTGGATGCAAAATGATGTTTTGGAAAACTTTATTGCATGATATTAACAGTAAAAAATATCAAAATATAACACACTATGAAAATAAACATAATTTCATTCATATACATTTTATTTACATATAAAATTCACATGGACAGTATAGAAAGTAAAAAAAAAAAAAATTAAAAAAAGTGCAAAATATACCAATATTATTATTATTTTAGCTTTTCTTTTCCCTGTTAATTTTTAACATAAATATATTCATGATTTAGCTTGCAATGAATGACACATAACTAAGAAACGATAAATGACTAATTTATCAAATGACACCATGATAAACTTGGGGGAATAAAATCAAAAGACCTGAATCATTTTTTGTATGCAACCAAATTTCTATGACTTGCAGCTCTGATCAGTAGATGCCGTTTTTTCTGCACAGTTTCTGAAGTACTGTCTTGTATTAACTCTAAGTCGTGCCTTTGTCATCCAAACCAGCTATCAGTCATGTAAATGTCTCTAAAAAAATAAAATAATCAATAAAATACATATTATTTCAAAGATAAAAATGAGGGGGTGGGGCGAGGATACCAACCATGTACATATTTTCTTCCAAGTAATCGCGGAATCGTCGATAGGTGGGACTGATCACTTCAAGTTTGACTCCCCCAGTGGTTTATCCAAACATTTAGGACCTAAGCAAAGTGGAATGATTTCTCATTAAAACAAAATTTACGGAATAATTACGTAAAATTATGGCAAATATTTGTATACCAGACTTACCAGGAATAGACACAAAACGAATTGATTCTTTACAGCCAAAAAACTAGTCGTATACACATTTTATGTGTTCAGTTTCATGGCGGAAGAAATGTTGTACTTAATTTTTATACATATTTTCTATTTAATGAGCATAATAAGTTAAAAAAGGACATTTTTTTAATCTTGCACCACACACAAAATTCCACAGAAATCATTTTTTTTTTCATTTTGTATCTTATATTTCGTCGCTCACTTTTTGTTGCTTTCTGCACCGCCACTGCGGCGCTGCCTGTTGCGAGATTTTAGCGGTGAAAATTTCAAACGCGTATATCACTCCGATAAATGATTTCAGGCAGCGGCAGGTGTTCTAGGCTAGGAAAACAGCAGTTTATATACTGTAGTTGCCGTAAAAAAAAATTTAAATCGTGACATATAGTTTAAGTATTTTAAAACTCGTTTTAAAAAAGTCAAAAATCCCATTTAATTACATTAGCAAGCCAACAAGGAACACTAAAACAAGATGGCGGCCAATTTAGAATTTGGACCTGTTTATTTTCACAACAACAGGCTTTTGCAAGTCTTCTATTAAAACTTTAACTGCAAACGTATTTTAGTGTTCTTTTAACAATGCTTTTAAAAAAAATTAGCAATTTTTTATTTTACGGAGATTTACAAATTTTTTAGTGTCTGATGAAGCATGAAGTAGGCAACCCGCCTAACACAAAATTTAAAAAAGAATTCATTGCTCGTTAACTAAAACAAAATAATTAAGTTTTATATAAGCACTGTTAAAAGAACACTAGAATACGTTTGTAGTTTAAGTTTCAATTGGATCACGCCAGTAAATCTGGAGATACATTGAGTTTTAGATTTTGCTAATTTTTGGCAAGTGCAAATTTTTGCAATTTTTTTTTCGGTATTGTAGCATGTACTAGGGATGTTTATACACAATAAAAAATAAGTTGTTTTTTTTTGTGTTATGGATAACGTAGATATGTCAGCTTAAGTTGGCATACCTCTGAAAATTCCGAAATAAAAAGGCACTCTCAGTTACTAATTAATTTTTTGCAAACTTATTAATAACATGAAAAATCTAAAACTATGCTCGCATACATTGCCAACTAAACAGGCTTTTAGATGATAGGCATTAAACATTTTTCAATTTTTTCGTTGCTGCGATATGACGTTCAAAACTTCAAAGTTTGCGAAATAACTCATTTCTCTGATACGTCCTAAACATCCTGCGCGTTCGAAATGGAAAATAAATTAGAAATCAATGACTCCGGCCAAAATAATGTTGATATTTGGGTATTTTAGGATATTAGGCAAGTTTTTTTATTCAAGGTGTTCTACGTCTTTAATGTTGCAACTAAAATACTAAATAAATACTAATAAATAAGGGAATAGCAGCTACGTATAACTCAAATACATTTTTCTCAATTATTAAATTTTTTACTGTTATAGCTTATTTAAAGCTTTTGTGTTCCTGAATTTTTAGTCAATTCAATGAAAAAAATATTTTAAAATCAAATTGTTTGAAATTCAGAAAATACAAAATCTTTGAAGCTTATACTTGTCAGTAAAATTTATAATAAAAATTTCAAACCGTATATATCTATTAAAAAAATAATAATATAACTGGACGTATTTATTTAATAAGAATGGCTTCAAATAAAAGCATGTAAAAATAAGGCAGGAACACAAAGTAGTCTGCACTAGCTCTTATTGTTGGCCTCTGAATTTGTTAATTTTCTCAATAAGTCTCCTTTTTGTAAATGTTTTCCTATGGTTCTAATAAAAGAACTCTTTAAAATAAATTTATATATTTTTAATGTAATTCTGACAGATTAATTAGTGTTGTACGTAAATCCTCGTTGTTGTTTTTTGTGCACCAAAAAATGCGGATTTCATTTGAATAACCAAAGTTTGTCTTTTAGGAGCAGTAAACAGGATTTATGAACTGCATTATTGTTACCATAAATATGTACGTTACTATACAAAGTAATAACAATAGAAGACTTGCAATGAGAGAATAAACAAACTGACAGTTCAACAATACTAACAAAGTGCTAACAGACGACTTTGTGTTACTGTCTCAATTTAACATTCTTACTTATGGGCAATGAATCAGCTATAACTTGAGTTAGAATTATTTCTTGGAATTGAAATTTTTACTGTAACTTGCTGAGCCTCAAAGCTTTTTTTTTCCTTGGTTTTAATCAATTTGGTTACAAATTACTATCCCCATCTAATTGACTTGAAATACAGGAAAACAAAAGCTTTGAAACTCAGTAAGTTACAGTAAAAATTTCAACTCTGAGAAATAATTCTAACACCAAGAGTTATATCTGCTTCATTGCCCCATAAGAAAGCATGCTAATTTGTAGACAGAAACAAAAAGTCATCTGCTAGCACTTTGTAGATATTTTTGAGCTGTGAGTTTGTTTATTTTATCACTAATCCTACTTTTGCAAAGTCTTCTATTTAAAAAAAAAAAAAAAAGAGGTTATTGGAATACTTGCAATGAACAAACTATTTAAAATAAATTTAAACATTCTCAATGCATTTCGTATATAAAAATCGTCATATAAATACGTTATAATATTTACGCATACAACAACTAAAAAAAAAGCTCATTGCAGTTGAAATTATTGTATGTAGAATACTTTACCAAAGTGATGAGAAGAGCCATAGCAAATACTCGTACAAATATCATTGTGAAGATCTGTTTGTGATTTGTTTCTATCATCATATTATCATGATCCTTTTATACTAAACAGTTCTAAAATTTAAACCAATCAGAATTATCCATTGCTTTATGTACGCATGATAATAATTACTATTATAATAGTTGCAGTTTGTAAATATTTTATATAAACTTCCTGTTTTATATTTTGTCAAACTATAATTATAATGATATAAATATAAAGTAATTGGTGGATATGACGCAAAGAGTTTTAAACAATATACAATGTTCCATGAAATAAGTTAAAAAAAATAAATAAACATAGAATTGTGCTTTTTTTTTTTTTTTTTTTTAGTAGTAGTATTGTTATTTATTGTTGTTTAAAAATATTGCTAAATAAATAATGTGCAAATATTTTATTTTCTGGAAAAAATAAATACTATTTCAAGTTTAAACGTAAAATTGAAGTCTGCAATCAAAATTAATAATTATAAAGTGTGTTGACCATCATCAAAGGCAGAAAAAGCTTTTAGGTGCCCTCCCCCCCCCCCCCCCCCCCCCGAGTTTCTTAATCTGTGATTACCTACTTGGAACTAAGTTTTTTTTATTATTATTATTATTTCATCAATTATTTTTTCATTTTTTTATTTTCTCTCTCTCTCTCTCTCTCTCTCTCTCTCTCTCTCTCTCTCTCTCTCTATCTGCCCGGTAAACACATAATAGTTACAGTTACAATAATGCCCATGGTGAATATTTTCAAATTTACATCATTTGTTTATATATATGTTTATATATATATATATATATATATATATATATATATATATATATATATATATATATATATATATATAGGATTGCATGGTCCTTTGGCTTTGTGAGCCTTGCATATGCATAGCTATGCAACCAGGTTAAGTGAAATGTTGAAAAAGTTGCATAACTTATAGGTGCTACATTTTTTTTCTTCTATAATATGCTATAATAAGATTTACGTTCCATGTCTTTACAGAGTAGAACAATTCAAAAATAACAAAAACACATAAAACATAATACGAGATAGAATAAATCTCATCAATATTCTACAGTACTAATATACAGTTTCAATTATATACTTATAAATTAGCAATATTAGCTACTACAGTAAGTAATATTATTAAACATATTTAAACATAAAGATATTTTTGAACTACGTTTTTAAATGACAAATAGGAGTTACTTTGTCATATGCCAATTAAAAATGCATTATATACAATATTCAAGACCCTTTTTACTAACAAAGTGACAGCCTTGAAGTAGTAATATAAAAATTGTCCCTCCCATTTCGAGTTTCTAAGATTTTTTACTGGCAAAAATTCTGTATATTATATATTATAATATACTGTATTATATTATAATTATTATAATTATATTATATATAATATATATATTAATATTTATATATACACACATACATTGTTGTATGTAAATTATTACGTCAATGCTCAAAACAATGCACATCCTTTTTTTTTCTTCATTTTTTATTTTTTTTTTATTCTGATATATATTTTTTTAATTTTACGTAAAAATATATAATTAGAGGTAATAAAATATTCATTTTTTTATACTATAGCTGTCACTCAGTATTTAAATCTAGATAATAATGATTTAATATGTTAAATAATATGTATTAATCTAGGATATTATAATATAGAACTATACGTGTAATTTTGCATCCGTTTTGATAAGCTTCTCATGGTCATTACATCTATATATAATATGTGTATGATATATGAATATAATATTATTAAAGCCATAGACCACATAAAACAACATGTGCTTTTAAATGAATAAACACGAAATGGGATCATCAAAACTTATAACAATTTTTACCAGAATGCTACTAAATAATAAATAAAAACATTATAATGAAGTTTGTGAAAATGTATTATTATCAGTATAATATGCCAATATTGTATGAATGGTGAACATTGATACATAGATGTTATCTATTTTTTTTTTAGTTTTTATCAAAGAATAGCAAAATAGATAATTCATAGCAGAGTGGATGGATAGAGAGATAAAAACAGGCCTACAACATCATGGTCTGAAGTGATTGGCAGATGTTTGAAAAATAAGAAAGTATACGCAGTATGAGATGCAAAATTCAAAATTCAAAATATATTTATTCATTTCTTTCATCCTACAAACACAATATACAACAAAGCATATCGGCTTAGGTTATTGTATCAGTTGATACAATTAGAAATGATAGTCAAAAGTACACAATTATAACACAAAACATCAATATATCACAAAACATATTTATACATATATGTACAGTTTTTTTTTTTTTTAATTAAAACTATAAATGCATTGTTTATTCTGATTCATTATCTTTCATAAAGTCATCAATAGAATAATATTGCTTGTATGAAACGTATAAGGAAATGAAAACATAAGGAAATGTATGAAACAAGATATGAGTCTGAAGGAAGCAAGAGAAGTATGTCAGGATAGAAAGTTGTGGAGGTCTATCACTGGGTCAGGATAAAAACATCTATGTTGTTGGCTTACCCCGAAAGGGACTTGATATGATATGTATCAAAGAATTTGTTTTATTGACAAAAAAGTGTACTTCTGTTCTGTTGGTGTGCGATAACTTTGTAAATTGTATATTTATAGACATTTGCTATTTTCTCGCCTCGTTTGGGGTAACTTTATTATTTTTTGTGTGCCATTTTAAATACCTAATAAAGAATTATCAATAATAATTTATTTTTCAATTTAGAATTGATTAAATATGATTGCACACAGCACATGTCCATACATGATTGGTGCGACAATGTGATATAGATTTAAACAAAAATAAGACGTCAAAAACGACAATGCATGTAAGACAATATTCAATTTGTCTTTTTGTATATGCGTGTTTTAAATATAATAATATATGTAAAACAAACAAAACACCAAATTTAAAAAAAAAAGTGAGGGTGATGTCTATACGTAGTTTCAAAATCTCTCTCTCTCTCTCTCTCTCTCTCTCTCTCTCTCTCTCTCTCACATACTCTTTCTCTCTTCCTCTCTCTATCTTTATCTTTCTCTTTTTATTACATTATTTAATTATTTAAACCTTGATGCATAAAAAAAATTAATTTTTTTATAAATGCGTGTTGAAATGTAGATGAACTCTAGATTTATAAATATTCAAGGTTTTGTGTTTATTATGACGTTAGTAAATAAGTATAAAAAATATAAAATAATTTTAAATTTTTGATTCCATGTCATACATTTTTTTTGTCATTCTTTTATCACATATCATGTTTGAGGATGTTAAAAATAATAATTGTAATAATTGCCACCTTAAATTGTTATTTTATCAAAAACGTAACGTCAACACCTATTATTATATATAAAAAATTTAAACGTCAACAGTTCATGGTCATAATAATATATATATGACAAGTTTACTTATTTATAATAAACTGTTATCATATATCACCATAATTACAGGTAATTGCATTATATATATATATATGACAGTAATATATTTTGTGTCATTTAATATATTATACTGATATTGCATAATATATATCGATGTGATTATGAACAAAATGTCTATCTCGTTTCCAAACGTTATGTAGATGGCGCTCGAGTTACTCATTTTGCTTCTCGAGACAAAATACAAGATACACATTTTGTTTCTGCTGACAAAATACGAAATAGACATTTTATTCGCAACAACATCGATATATTATACAATATTATGTTTGTTAGAAACACGATAGAAAAACGCATGCCATTTTTTTATCGTCTTTTAAAAAACACTTTAGAAAAAAAATTGATGTTTATAAAACAAATTCGTACTACTTCTTCGTAGTTAAAATAATTTTTAATTTCAGAATTTTATTTAAAGTAAAGACGGTGGGCGGTGACCATTTCAACGAAAGAAGGTTCTCGTTTCTTTTGTTTTTTTTAATTGTTGAAATCGTTCTAATCATGAGTTTGCACCCACTGGAAAATAAATTGTCAAGTGGCTGCAAAATCGTCAAACGATTTGAACAATTAAAAAAAAAAAAAAAAAAAAAATTGGCGTTATAGCCACCGCCTTTACTTCAAATAAAATTTTGAATTTCAAAAATACATAATTGTAACTAACCATAGTAATTGTAATTACTAAGTATAAATTTGTTCTGTTTTCTTAAATATAACAAATTTATAAATTGAAGTTTTTTTAGTGTTACAGAATTTATTTTCTCATTTCAAAGTTATAAAATAACTACAAATAAAGTAAATTGAGGAAAGTAACAATTTAAATTGATTGAAATAGTTTTTAAGTTTTAATATTTTACTTCATCATTCTTTCCCCAATAACACTACCATACAAAAAAAATCTATCTATGACTACCATATTATACTATAATGTACAAATAAAGTTCAAAATTAAATATATTTTGGATTAAAGGATTATTGTACTAATTTATCAATAAATATTTTCTTTTAGCAGTGTATCGATTATAGGTTTATATTCTTATTCAATCAAGATAAAAAGTTTCATGATTACATTACAAATTAGTAATATAATACAGGACCGGAACCTCTGCAAACCACCTTTTGAGAACCAGTTCTGGGAACTGGTTTTTAGGAACTGCATTTTTGGAACCAGTTCTTGAGAACCGCCTTTTCAGACCCGGTTCCAATGTACCGCCCTTTGAGAACCGCTTTACAAGAACCGGTTCTTAAGAACCGCATGCATGTCTCGGAACCGCGGTACTTAAGATTAAGAACCACAAATATTAGGGGCGGTTCTGGTCTCTGATATAATATAATAAAGCAAAAATATTTTTTAAAGTTCATTTATTTTTAATAATAATAATCATAAACATCAAATGTGAAATAATAGCATTGTTTGACAAATAAGCGACAAAAAAATGTAAAAAATACTATATTTAAATATAAGACTGTATTTTGTTAACAAACAAATCCAGTAATGAATGGCTTGATCCATGCACAGAACCTAGCAGCACGCATGTAGCCACAAGGAGCAACTCCTCCATTGTTGCAACCATTAGGTGCACCAGACACAAAACTGACAACTCCAACCAGGAGAGGTGTGGGGCCTGTTTGAACCAGAGGTCCACCTGAATCTCCCTGGAATAAATTATTTTTTTATTAAAATTAGAAAAATAAATAAAAATAAAGAAACAAACTTAGCAAATAAATAAGGTATACATATTAAAGAGGAAGTTCAGGGGTTACAACATGGCTTTTTCAATGTTAGATAATTAGATGAAGTCCTCATAAAAGATGTTTGTGTGCACACATATGATGTCCCAAAGCCCTTCCTTTTAGCCTTGCAAACTCGTGATCATCCTGCGAGATATGCAAACCGTCCCGTATATTTTACGGGGCTAAGGAAGGGCTTTTGGTCATCATATGTGAGTCAGTGAACAATTCGTCTCATTATCTATCATTGAAAAACCTCGTTGTAACCCCTGAACTTCTCCTTTAAGGCCATTTCAGTACAATCCAGTCAAATCCAAGACCAAGTCAAACTAAAATGTAAATAATTAAGTTTAGTTCAGTTCCATTCTATTTGAATTCAAGTTCAAGTATATATTCTAAGTCTTAGCCCAGTCCAATTCCAGTCAATTCATGTCGATGCTTAATATTTATACTTACAAAACATATGGATTGGTTAGTAGTAGTAGTTTGTGCAACAGTACAGATGGTATTAGTAGTGATTGAAGTTGATCCATAATAACTTGAACATTGACTATTGGTAATAGCCTTAACAACAGCATATAACAAAGTTGGTGATGAAGGACCTGTGAAATTTAAATATTGTAATATTCAATTAGTCAGTAACTTTATTTGCTAAAGGGTGTAGAAATCTTTTATTGCAAAGTATCCAATGCTTTGCAATACAAAATATTTTTAAAAAAATCAGAAATTATAATTATATAAAATTTTTTGATAAGACAAGTCATTTTTCTAGCAACTATAACTTTATCACTACGTACTGTATGTTTTATAAGAAATAGGACACAAAGGATTTTACGTATTTTTACCGCACCAATACGAGTCGATGAATAACAATAAGAGAGATATTCTATGCTGCACTTCTCCGCCCTTTACTTTTGACTTTTATCAAAACAAACCAAAATATACTCGCCCACCCATTATTCATTTTCTCTCTTGTTTGCATGATGTTTATACTCATCGCTTGGACGACTCGTTTCCTGTCAAGACCAATATTGGATCATTAAAATGATAAAAGTCAAGTAAAAGGTGGAGAAGTGCAACAGTGAACACCTCTCTCATTGTTTTTTATTCATCGACTCGTATTGGTGCGCGGTAAAAATACGTAAAAAGATCCTTTGTGTCCCATTTCTTATAAAACATACAGTACACGTACAAAAATAAATACGTAACTATGCTAGGTCATTCAGTAAATTTATCCAATACTGCATAATTTATGCTATACTTCATAATAACTATGTTATACATATAGCGTAAATATTATTTTGAATAGCAGAACTATTTATTTTAAAGCCATAGACCAGATAAAACAAAATGTGCTTTTAAATGAATAAACACGATTTGGGATCTACAAAACTGATGACAATTTTTACCAGAATGTTAATGTAGACCCACGAGAGAGAGTGAAAAAACTATAAAGTATGCAAATTACGAGAAAATTCATGTTTATGGCGTCAGAAACATGCAAAAATTAGTATGAAAATGTTGTGCGGGTTGCATAAATCAAATATTCTGATCACTGCTACGGAGCTACAGTTATGTTTTGAGACAAACTAATGTTATTTATGTAAATCCCATCAAGTGTTTTGTGATATAAATGCTTATGTTTTTCCTGGTCTATTTCTTTAATCTAATATAGCATCATTTATGCTATTAACCAGCATAAATTACGTATTTTATTATTGTCTTTGTAGTGAGTAAAAATAAGTATATATATATTGTTTTTGAAGATGGGGAAAGAGTTACAAGAGATATAAAGAGTTATACTATTTAGACTTTTTTTTTATAATACATTGATTAGACTGATACATACAAAGTTTTTTAAGAGCTAAAGTCAGATGACCATGTAAGTGCGGGTATGTACCTTTTTTGGCCTGTTAAGGGTTGTAGTCAGTTGACTTTAATTTCAAAATTTAAAAAGAAAACTTCTAAACTTTATGATGCCATTTGAAAGTTAATAGTAACAGCTACCTATGATAAAATTTTCAGAACCCGTGACCATCAGATAAGAGAGAAAATAATTATTAAAATTAACATGGGCTCTTATGGGACTAAAACTTCAAAAAATTATAATTTAAAATGTAGCATGGTGACCCCCCAATTTTTTTACACGTTTGAAGATACCATATCCTAATGTATCACTGTGCAAAATTTCAGATTTTTCTTTCTTTACAATTTTTTAGTCAAATCCCGCAGTAGGTGATTTCCCGCCTTAAACTTAATAAATTATTATTATTAATGAGCTAACTATTATTTACCACTGACGTGAATAAATAACGTTTATACTAACGAATTACTGTTAAAACTTTTTTAAACCAAGTGATTGGTTTGTACTGAAAAGTTACATCTATGTAACTAAACAATTTGAATAAAAATTGACGTATTTTGATAATACAATTTTCATCTAACTAACTATAGTAATTATTATGTAAACTTGATTCAGTATAGTTGACTTACATGTAGTGCAAGTTCGACCCCAGCCACTCACAGTCAACGTTGACACTACAGTAGAAGTTGATGCTAATTTGATTGGCTTAATATTAGCTGAAAAAAAATTATTTTCATTATTTTAGTTAGAGAACTTAAACGGAGAAGCAACATCCCCATGATTTAGGTAGACTGCAACACTCAACAGTTTTGACTTGACTTTTTGAAGCATCAATCAGAGGCCAGAAGTGACCGATTCAAGGCACCAATCAGGGAGCACGCTATATAGTAATTTCGTCTGCAGCGTTACCAAGTTTAAAAAAATGAGTGTTGTGGGTCTGCCTAACATATTGGGATGTCACTTCTCTGTTAAAGTTCTTTAATTTTAGTAAGGTTTCAGTTTGATATAATATTTTATTACGTTCCATGTCTTTACAGAGTATAGAACCAGTCAAGTCAAAACATAATATACATACATTATTATATTATATAAGGTATATCATGTATCAACATGACGTCATACTAAACAACCTACTAAATAACCTAAACAAATGTACAGTACAGAGTCTTGTATTGCTGCTTTGATTGTAGGAGATTGGAAAAAATAAAATATTTTGAATTTTGAAAATTTTGAATTTTGAATACTAAATGCGCTTCTACGCCGTACTGGATCAATGAACAACATTGTTTAGCGTAGGAGAAACTTTTTATTTTAGATTATTTTCTTTGGAAAATCAGTTAATTTGTTTTTATAATTATTATTATATATTAAATATACTGTACTTGAATATTTGACATATATACTAATTGCACCTTTTATTTTTTAACAGAGAGCGCTCTTAAAAATATTGCTTTGTATTTTTAAACTGGCAAACTGAATCATTTTCCTATAATGGCCTATATGTTATTGAGTGATCCAACATGGCGTTGCCGTTGAATATGAATGCAAAAATAGGTAAAATAAATTTCAAAAATATTTCAACAAAATATATTATTGCAAGGGTAAGATTTAGGCCTGGCAAATATCTGGCCCACTCTTACACCTAACTCAAACATGATTACACCCTTATTACCTTAAATTATGACACAAATGCATAAATGTATAATGTTAATATAATTAATTGTATGTATATATAAGACTGAAAATACTAAACTGCCGAATTAGTTTTTTTTTTTTTTTTGCTATTTCTATGGAAATAGCTCCTAAGATAAGTTGTAATTTTGATAATTTTTAAATGTGATAAAATAATAGCAAACTCAAATTTAAATTATAGCAAGTTTTATAACCGTTATTGTATATATTGTAAATGTTTGTGATTAAAATTTGATCAATTTAATACTCCTTTTTTTTTTTTTTTTTTTTTTTTTTTTGCTTGCTTGCTTGCCATATTGTGTTATCGTGCTATACATATACACCCCCCATTCCCAGTCGTCAAGACATTGTCTTATCGACAGGTAAGGACTTTCCAACTAATGGAAAAGCACACACGGGACGGCCACGGCCTAAGTACACAGCCCGGCATTCACCATGACAGCCTAGAGAAACCGTGGAAACATCTAGGCAGGCTGGTCGGTGCAATTATACATCAATCATGCACCTCCCGAATACTGTACGTCGTCATGGAATGCATGTAAACATGCATCGGTGCAACGTGTTGTGCTCTCACACTTCACTTACGCACCCAGCAGTGGCTCGAACCTATACTCGGTGAGGATTACAGAGTTGCGAGTAAGCTGCCTTCACCACTCGGCCATACCAGCTTGGTAATGTGTATTGTATTTTTATATTCATTATGTTATAAAATTCTGATATGAGAAGTATGTTTAATATAATGTCAGAGGACCATGTAAGTGGGTGTATACCTTTTGTAGCCTCTCAATAAAAAAAAAATTATTATTATTATTATATATAAATGTAACCAATCTAAACAAACCATTTGGAGTTATAGGTGTTTCAAGTTTGATAAGTGCAACATCATTAGCAAGGCTGGTAGGATTGTAATTAGGGTGAGATTTGATAACAGAACTTTGAATCATAGTTCCTCCACTGTTGGAACTTAAGGAACCTAACGTCACTTGTATGATTATAGAGCTGAAAGAATCAAACAAAAATAATACATAGAAATTAATATGAAAAAAATGTAAGACAAGTTAAATAAGTTTTTTTTTCTTCCATGAAGAATGCTTAGGCCAGAATTAAGACCCAAACTTTCATTTAATATTATTTTCTGATGAGGTAGCAAGTAATTCTATATTGCTTCAATTTTTTTGTAATTAAGCTGTCACATCAGATTATCTCGCTCTCATAATCCGATTCTATCTAATTACTTTATTAATGATGTGTCTATTCCTGAAAATTCCAATTTGAAATTGCTAGGTTTATATATAATGAATAATCTTAAATGGAATTTGCATACTGAAAATGTCCGTAAAAAGTGTTCTAGGGTGCTTGGTATGCTAGGCAGGTGCTTCTCAAAATGTACGTTTCATGCTAAGCGTATGATGTACATAGCACTTGTTCGGTCTATCTTGTGCTATGGTGCTCCCGCCTGGCATCCTGGTACTCTCACGAATACTGTAAATCTTGAGTGCATACAAGGTCGTGCTACTCGTTTTATTCTAGGTTATTCAAAGTTTTCTAAGTGTGATAACAGTATTATTAGACTATCAAAATGTAAATTGCAAAGTATCACTGATCTTTGGAAAAGCATTGATATCAAATTCTTATCATCGTGTTTTTCCAATAAGTATGACCTTAATGTCTTCGATGTAAATAAATTATTTATTAAAGAGAGGCGCTCTGGCTTACGCGGTAGCTCTATTACTTTGGACTGTCCAAGGGGCGACTCTGCTTATACAAGTTCATTTTTTCCTAGAGTTGTTTCTTTGTATAACGCATTGCCAGTTATGGCTAGAGCCCCTCTTCCATTGTAATCTATAACCTCTTGTCTAATTGTTAATATGTTTGTTTTTATATATATGTTATTTATTGACGAAGCAGTTTTTCTGATATAGGTGTGAGATCACTATAGTGTATAGGCATCTTGCCTTTTTCTCATCACCCGTTGGGTTACTCGTTGATTTTTGTATTTTTTTTTTGTATGTACTATTCACAATCTTAAGCCCAATAAAGAACTATTATTATTATTATTATTAAATTGAAATGTGTGTGATTTATATTATTAAATTATGAATTGAATGAGGAGGACTTCACACAATTTTAAGGGTGTATTTTTTTTTTTCATAGTCTAAAAGATGACATTGTCCTGAATTGATACATAATATGTAAATTTTTAATTTTTGAGGTCATTAAATATTTTTAATTAATTTTTGAAAGTCTTGAAATGACGTCACAGGCTGCAGCTTATGCATGTGAGCATAGGAAAAAGTTGCAGCCTGTGACATCATTTAGTGACTTTCAAAAATTAATTAAAAATACTTAATGAACTCAAAAATTAAAAATTCACATATGCATCGATTCAGGACAACGTTATCTTTTAGTTTTAGAATATGAAATAAAATTACTCTCCAAGTTTTTTAGTCTTCCTCATTGAGCTAATATCGTAATATTTATAAAATACTTTAAATTAAATTTAAACATAACTAATCAAATTTAAACATAATTTGATGTATAATATTACATCATCGTAGTACTTACTTTATAGCACAATGAGCAGCTGTTAGAACCCATTGCTCGTGAATCAATGATCCTCCACACAAGTAAGTTGCATTTCTAGTTGCATTATATGGTTTCTGAAATTTATAAAATAATTTATATAGATGTAATTTTATTTGTAGAATTACTTCTTTTTTTTTAACTTAGTTAAAAGTACACTATGGTCTATGGTATAGCTTCCTATTCCTAACTTATAACATAACAATATATTATTGTTTTTATTTTTTAATACTGCATTGCAAGGCTCAAAATATATATTATTTTGATGATCGACAAAATTGATAAAAGTTTTAATTTTTTTTTTTTTTGAAAAAAAAAAAAAATGATATACATAAATATTGCTGAAAATTAATTTTATTTGTTAATTTAATTGTAAGTACTGCATTTTGAGGCTAAAAATCATATATTATATGTTTAGATGATTAAGAAAATTTTATATAAGTTTAAATTCATTAACTTTTTTAAAAAATAAATTACATATACGTAAGAATAATGTGGTTTTCTTATACTTACTGCTTACTAGTTACTGTATTATAATGTTATGATAAAAATAAACCAACCGTAATGTATAATCCAACTTGCCAAGGTATAGTACCAAGATTGACTGCAGTTCCTCCAACAATGTGACTTGAAACTCCTTTGACGCCAGTGTTAGTAGTAGTTGTGTTCACGTTCACAACATGCATCAGTTTTAAGAGAGGTACCTTTTGACCCCTTGCCTGGAAATAAAACGTTATATAAGATATATATATATATTATAGGCCTATAATATAATGTTTTACTAGTAAATTTATTTTTACACTTTTGCATTTTAATACAAGAGCTTATTCTGTAAAGTATAGTGAATCTCAATAACAGTGATATATTTATGTGTAAATGCTTGTTGTTGTTATTGTTGCGTAAACCTTGTTTTCTGCTACTAAAATGACTATCAATTATGTTTATTCCAATATGTCAATTTTTTTGAAGCAACTCAAGCAATAAAACACAAGTTTACGCATTATAACACTTATTTTACAGTCATTATAATATTATAAATAAAAAAAAAAATTAAAATACGTTTACCAAAGCAATTGCAAGAGCCAGTAGAAATACTCTCAAGTTCATTTTATGTCGAGTGCTGTTTTTAAACTATGATGTGGCTTTTTATATAGAAATGTATGATGTATATTATAGTTTTACCCAGTCATATTTTTTATTTAATTATCATTATTATTTTTGCATACGTATACGTATTTTATATTAAATTTATGTACTGTGCTTGATGATAATAAATTTTTTTATTATTATTTTTATATGTATATTTTTTTTTTGCGATGTAATATCCGTTTTCTGATATAATGTATTATGCAATATAGTATAATGTATGTATAAACCTAGCAAGCGAAAGGTTCATATACGGTCATATTTATATCGCCCACATTTCCTTTTGTTTTAACACCTCTAATTGTTATGTGGAGTATTATATAGAGTCTATGCATTCATGTTAAATTCAACGCCATGTTGGATAACTCAATAACATGGGCCGCATAGGAAAATAACTCATTTTGAAAGTTTAAAAACACTTTAAATTTTTTTGAGAGCATAGATGCTGTTAAAAGGTTGTATTAGTATCTCAAGTATGTGAGGAAAATAGCAGTAACAAAAAAAAAGCGTTTTTCCAAAGAAAATAGTCAAAAACGAAGTTTGCCTTATGCTGAGCAATGCTAATTACTACTCCAGTATGGCCTCCAAGCGCATTAAATATGATGTCATGCGGATAAACCCTATTGTGTGACTTGATCAATTAATAAGTATACTGTATACTATTCTAAGTGTGTGTGTGTGTGTGTGTATATATAAATTTTTATTTCTTTATATTTTATTGTTTATCTAATATATTTGGTGATTGCAAAAATTTGCTATACTTTAATTTGTACACTATAATAAATCTTTTACCTTTATTGTTTTATTTTATTGTTATCCAAGAATTAGTCAGTTTTACGTGCTCAATACATTCATGGGGTACACACACAGTACAGTTACAAAGTTATCATCACTTTTAACTAAACAAAAAAAAATTATTAAGATTTTTTTTTTTTTTTAGCAAAATGCTGTTTGCCATCTGTTTTTCCAAAAAATCACACTTCGTATTGTTTTGCATCTATAGTTAAAAGAAAAATCGACAAAAGCACAATCCTAAAAACAGAAAAGAAAATATCAAAAATTGAGCTTTTATTTGATTATAATAAGTCTAATTTGTCAATAAACTTTTTTTTAATATTAAAAAATAGTTCTGAAAAAGTAAAAATGTAAATAAACACCTATATATATATATATATATATATATATATATATATATATATATATATATATATATATATATATATATATATATTTATATATATATATATATATATAATATATATATATATATATATATATATATATATATATATATATATATATATATATAAATGATACTATTAATGGCTAAACTATCGCTATTTTTCACTATAGAAATTTTGCATTTTCTTTTATTAAATAAATAAGTACGAATTTGTGAAGAAATAAAAACTAAATTATATCTATAATTTAAATTGTTTAGTGTTTCATTAAACTCAAAATGTGATAATAATGATTGTGATGAATGTATGTACTTATTAATCATTGAGAATTTTTAAAGCTAATATATATTAGGATAATTGTTACTTGAAAACTGATAATTATATGTACAGCTCTGGCCAAAAGTTCCCGAACGATTCGCATAGGCAACCCGCAACCACACTATGTTATCTATATGAGAAAACGCAGCGGCCGCCGCTGCCCCGTTCGGGAACTTTTAACCAGAGCTGTACAAACTGTGAATTAAAATTATGAAACACTCTGACAAGTGATTATTGTTTTTAAAAAATGTCAGAGGAACTTGTAAGTGGGTATGTACCTTTTTTGGCCTCTCAATAAAAACCAATTATATATATCGTATGTATGTATATTGAGTTATAGGCAGTGCAAAATGGATGTGTATTAAAAAGACTATACATAATATATACATAAAACTTGCAGCCAGGAGTTATCTTTTTAAATTTATAATAAACCAGCAGGCTCGGACTGGCCATAGGCTCGGACTAGCCATAAGAGCAAGTTCGCGATAACGGACGTGGCCCGCCTTGTTTGGAGACCCCTAAGGCCCTAAAGGAGCCGTAACCAGGGTATTACGCTCCCTTTTTTGTGGCCCCCTGGACGGTATTACGCCCCTTTTACGGATGTGGCCCCTTAAGTGCCAGTCGGACCCTGTAAAACCAGTCTTTCCTTTTGGTATAATAAATTATATAGTAATAATTTACTTTTGTAGAGGGAAAATATACTGTATTTAAAATGTCTATATTATTATATTTACGTATATGTTATGATTCGGTAAGGAAATTAAGTAAAAAAACAAAACAAAAACATTTGCAATGAATAAGTTTATTTCAAACATAATTATATATAATATGTATAAAGTCATAATCGGAAAACGTACGTGCTAGTAATGAATTAAAAAGCATGGATTTTATTTTAACATAAAAAACTAAGAGTTTTTAACAAACAAAGTCAGTGATGTGTGTTTTCATCCATGAACAAAAATTTGCAGCGCGCATGGCAGCTTTAGTGTCTCGTTCGTCACATTTACCAGTAGCACCCATATTGTTGACTCCAACCAGAAGAGGAGTTGCGCCTGTCTGAACCAATCCACCTCCAGAGTCGCCCTGGAATAATAAAATTAAAATATTTGAATCAAAGCCATACCACATAAAACAACATGTGCTTTTTAATGAATAAACACGAAATGGGATCTTCAAAACTGTTGAAAATTTTTTACCAGAATATTAATGTAGACCCACGAGAGCGTGAAAATACCGTTAAGTATGTAATTTGAGTGATTATTCCTGTTTATGACGTCAGAAACATGCAAAAATTAGTATGAAAATGTTGTACGGGTTGCATAAATAAAAAAATTTCCGATCACTGCTACGGAGCTATACAGTTGTTTTTTGAGACAAACTAAAAGTTTTATTTATGCATAATAGCAAATTATTAACAATAGCTAATTTAACTGAAAGATAGTCTAAAATAACTGAAAACAACTTGAATTAGCTGTCAATGACTTGATAAAATCCATTGTTTTAGCTGCCTATAACTCAAAAGTGTTTATATTTCTTAAATAAATTACATTCGTATAACTGAAGAAATGCACACTTTTTTGATTGTCTATGAAGAACTATAATTTTAATCCAAATTTAAAGAATATAAGGGAATAGAAAAGAGAAAAATATAAGCATTTATATCACAAAAAACTTGATGGAACTTACATAAATAACTTTAGTTTGTCTCAAAACCCAACTGTTGCTCCGTAGCAGTGATCAAAAATTTCAATTTATGCAACCCGCACAACATTTTCATACTAATTTTTTGCATGTTTCTGACGTCCTAACGATGTTAGTTAAATACATGAATATATGAATTGCATACTTTACAGTATTTTCAAGCTCTCTTTGTGCGGCTATATATTAACATTCTGGTAAAAAATTGTCCACAGTTTTGAAGATCCCATTTCGTGTTTAATCTAGACAGACTTTTTTCAAATAACTATTCTTATTCCTTTATTAATGTTAATTATAATGCAAGCTACACACACGACACACCTGTGTGTTTGTGGTATATTTTTTATGTCTTCCTTGCATTAATTTCTCTATATTTATTTTTCCTTCGTTTATTCTTTTTATGTATTTTTTTAAAATTATATTTGACTATATGTGTAATTGTATTTGTTGGAATAAATAAATAAATCACAATAAACATACCCCACAAGTGGTTTGCTTAGGAGATGTAGTAAGCGGTAGTGTACAGATTGTATTAACTGAGGTTGATGTGGGTTTAAAAGCTAATGTACAATCACGGGGAGGTATAACTCTGACAACAGCGTAGTACAGAGTTGTTGATGGACGACCTGAAATATATATTTTTAATTAGTTTAAATATATAATATCACACAATACCACATTAGTTACATTTAAGGGCGTAGAAATTCTTGCAAGGAAAATAATTACTAGTGGTTTAGCTTTGTACTCAATTTTTTTTTATTACGTATCAATATACTTTTAGGGGTGGTTTAACCTTTAAAACTGCAAATATTTTTAATGCATAATTAATACAAGATGTCGCTTAAAGCGATTAATTTTAGAAAACTTTAACAAAGAAGTGACATCCCAAAAAGTTATGCAGACACGCAACACTCATTTCTTTAAAATTGGCAACGCTGCCGACGAAATTACTATAGCGCGCTCTCTCATTGGTGCCTTGATTTGGCCACTTCTGGCCTCTGATTGATGCTTCAAAACACAACATTACCAAGTCAAAATTGTTGAGTGTTGCAGTCTGCCTAAAACATGGGGGTGTCACTTCTCTGTTAAAGTTCTCTATTAAATTTTTTTTTTTCCACATAAAACTCAATCAGGTTTCCTTTAAATTTTGTGAAACTTTTACGGAGCCTTACAATGATGTAGACGCTGGACTGGGGAAATTTTGAGCAATAATTACAAATAACTTCAAGCTGCATTGGGGGTAAAAACAAAATTAAGTTCATAAATCCTTAAATAGGTGGTGCTTTTTTGGTGCGTACTTAATGCCCCCCCCCCCCTTAATCGGATCGATTTCTAATTTATTTTCCATCCACAAAAAAGTGACTACTGACAGTGACGTCACAGCTCGCTTGTTTTACACACGTGTCACGTGTGCACTAGATGATCAGTGACGTCAGTCCGCATTTACCATTTCTTGAACGGAAAATAAATTAGAGATCAGAGACTCAAGCCAAATCAACGTTGATATTCCGATATATGTTATAGGATATTAGGCAAGTTCTTTTGTTCAAGGTGTTCTACGCTTTTAAATGTGTGAAAATAAAGCTACACGATAAAACAATTTATCATTAAAAAAGTCATGAAAACTCTGTACCGAAGTATAGGTTCAAGCCACTGCCGGGTGCGTACGTGAAGTGTGAGAGCACAACATGTTGCACGATGCATGTTTACATGCATTCCATGACGACGCACACCATTCGGGAGGTGCATGATTGATGTGATTGCACCGACCAGCCTGCCTAGACGTTTCCACTGTTTCTCTATAGGCTGTCATGGCGAATGCCGGGCTGTGTACTTAGGCCGTGGCCGGCCGGCCTGTGTGTGCTTTTCCATTAATTTGGAAAGTCTTTACCTGTCGATAAGACAATGTCTTGACTTGGACTGGGATTGGTGTAGCACAATAACACAATATGGCAAGCAAAAAAAAAAAAAAAAAAAAAAAAAAAAAAAAAAAAAAAAAGTGAGCTCTATGCTACACAACAGAGGATAAACAAACCCGACAACGTGCGATTTAGTATTGTTATTATTTAATAAATATTTTATTACGTTCCATGACTGTAATAAATTGTAATGATAAAAATTTATTTATTTAAAGTATTTAGTGTATTAGAGATTTTCTCTCTGTCACTGTCTTTTTTTTTTTTTTTTTTTTTTTTTTTTTTTTTTTTTTTTTTTTTTTGTCTTTGTCCCTTTTTGTTGTTGTTGTTGATGGACTTACAAGTTGCACATGTCTTTCCAAAACCACACACTGACAAATCTGTCACCACAGTTGATGTAGATGCTAACTTGATCGTATTTATATCGGCTGCAATAAAAAAATACATAATATCACAAATATAATACATGTGCAATGATAGGAATAATAAATTAAACTTTTTAATGTATATTATGTTACGTTGCACACTGTGCAACTTAACATATTGCACACCCACTGTGTTTAATTTAATCAATAAATTTAATAAATTTTAATTATACGGTTATCTAATCTTAATACACAAAAATGTTTAAATGCTGTGCACACGTATATAAAGAATAAATTACGTAATTTATGCTGCAATTATATCATTATATAGCATAAATATTGATAAATTGGAACAATATAAATAATTATGCTTTACAACATAATATATATATAATATAATTTTTATAAAATATAGCATAAATTATGCCGTATTGAACAAGTTGTGTTGAAAATGTGCTAGCGTAATTATTACGTAGTTATTTTTGTCCGTGCATACACACGGCCGGCCCGTGTGCGTGCTGTTTCATTGATTGGAAAGTTCTCACCTGCTGATAAGACAATGCCTTACCTGGGACTATAGACTATAGGATTGGTGTATGTACAACGGTATACTATGGCAAGGAATGTATATTTTTTATATCTCCTGTTTTTATTATTTCGAGACGTAGAACATCTTGAACACCCCCCCCCCCCCCCGGAAAATTGAGTTACTAATTAACGCGTAAATTTGACGTGCGTCGACGGATAAACAAAGATGGAACACACACACCCACTCACACACACACACACACACACACATACACACACACACACACATACACACACACACACACACATACAACATGACGTCATAATAGTCGGTATAGACCATTTCGGGGTACGCCAACAACATACATGTTTTCAACCTGACCTCATATACCTCCATAACTTTCTATCCTGACATATTTATTTTGCTTCCTTCAGACTCATACCTTGTTTCATACATTCCCTTTTGCATATCACACTAAGTAAATTAATATTTAACAAAAATCTTCCAACCACTTCAGACCATGATGTTTCAGGCCTGCCTCTATCTCTCCTTCCATCCACTCTTCTATATGCCATTATTCCTGTTTTGCAATTCTTTCAACACCCATTCTCTCTATAATATAGATCTAACATATTAACTGCTATAACAATATAATTGATCTGTTTAATTGCTTAGAAAAAAAAGAATAATAAGAAAAACATACATTTCAAATAAGAGAAAACATAATAATGCATATTATATAATTTATGCATTTTTTATTATTTTTATATCTATATTGAAGTGGATAACATAATAATAATTAGAGTTCTTATATATTTTTTTATATTATTTATTATATTTAAGTATATCATTATCAGTAAAACATGCAATTAACATGATTACGAAAAGTATAAATAAATTGAAATAGAACATCACTAGCAGACAAATCCTGGAATGTACAGCTTGATCCATGCACAGTAATTGGCAGCACGCATATAACCAGCAGGGGCGGTGCCTCCGTTGTTGCACCCAACACTGGATACGAAACTGACAACTCCAACCAAGAGAGGTGTGGTACCTGTCTTTACCAGGGGACCACCTGAATCACCCTGAATTAAATTATTAAGAAGTAAATTATTAAGAAACAAATTAGATAGTAAGATAGATAGATAGATAGATAGATAGATAGATAGATAGATAGATAGATAGATAGATAGATAGATAGATAGATAGATAGATAGATAGATAGATAGATAGATAGATAGATAGATAGATAGATAGATAGATAGATAGATAGATAGATAGATAGATAGATAGATAGATAGATAGATAGATAGATAGATAGATAGATAGATAGATAGATAGATAGATAGATAGATAGATAGATAGATAGATAGATAGATAGATAGATAGATAGATAGATAGATAGATAGATAGATAGATAGATAGATAGATAGATAGATAGATAGATAGATAGATAGATAGATAGATAGATAGATAGATAGATAGATAGATAGATAGATAGATAGATAGATAGATAGATAGATAGATAGATAGATAGATAGATAGATAGATAGATAGATAGATAGATAGATAGATAGATAGATAGATAGATAGATAGATAGATAGATAGATAGATAGATAGATAGATAGATAGATAGATAGATAGATAGATAGATAGATAGATAGATAGATAGATAGATAGATAGATAGATAGATAGATAGATAGATAGATAGATAGATAGATAGATAGATATAGATAACACTTACAAAGCATGGTGATTGTGTGGCAGTGGTAGTTGATGCTAAGGTACAGATGTTATTAGCCGTTACTAAGCCAGTCTGGTAGTAACTTGCACATTGAGTATTGGAAATCGCTTTTACAACCGCAGACAACAGAATCGGTGATATATTACCTGTGAAATGAATGTGATAAGTCACCATAAATATTATATATATATATATATATATATATATATATATATATATATTATAAATGTGTATGTGTGTATGATTGAAAATTTGAATATCAAGCGAGGTGACATGATGATAAAAAAAAAATCATTTTTGTCTTACCTTCTATAAGACACTGGGCTTTCACTCGCTGCTTGATTTGACGATAAAATAAAACAACACTTAAAACTTATCACTTATATAAGTGAAGTGAGTGAGTGAAAGCCCAGTGTCTTAGAGAAGGTAAGACAAAAATAAATTGTTTATATATTTATTTTTATATATATATATATATATATATATTAGATATAAAAAGCTTACAAGAGGTACATGTTCGTCCCCAACCACTAACAGTCAATGTTGAAACAGTGGTATTTGTTACTGCTAACTTGATGGTCTTGATGCTAGCTGAAATTTATTTAAACAATTCTTATTATATATTAAAGGCTCTATATATTCGTATTATATACTAATGCCTATAATAACGATTCTTACGTAAACTTTTTTGTGACATAATTTTATGTTGTCGTGCTACACATATTTACCATAATTATATTATCAATAATTCTCTCTCTCTCTCTTTTTTCTATATTTTGTTATCGTAAATCGTAACATCAATTAGTACCGTCAAGAAATTATCTTATTGACAGGTATAAGGACTGTTTAAAAAAAAACGCACACACGGGCCGGTCACGCCTTAAATACACAGCCCAGTACTTGCCATGACAGTCTAGAGAAACCATGGAAACGTTTAGGTAATAGACTGGTTGTAGCAATCACATCAATCATGCACCTCTCGTATCCTCAGTTTTAATTTAAAATTCTATATTCTGTAAATATTTTATGCACTGAAGCTATAGGTGTAAATTAAGCCAGAGATCAGGCCTAAAGTTTTTACATAAAAATTATTATGGTAAATATCTCTGATCGCTATGGAATCTTGAATATCTTCTAATTAACTCATATTTACAGATAATTTTGAAGAAAAAAAAACTTCTGAACTGTTTAAGAGATAATGCGAGAACTATAGAGTGTATGAGCATAACGTCATATTTAATGCGCTTGGAGGCCATACTGGAGTAGTGAATAATATTGCTCAGCACAGGACAAACTTTATTTTAGGCAATTTTCTTTGGGAAATTGGTTAATATTTTGTTATTGTTATTTTTCTTACATACTTTATACTTGAGATACTATAATTCAACACATTTACAGCATCAAATATTGCATAGTATTTTTAACCTGGCAAAATGAGTTATTTTCCTATGCCACCCATGTTATTGAGTGATCCAATATGGCGTCGACTTTAATATAAATGCATGGACCTTATATATATATATATATATATATATATATATATATATATATATATATATATATATATATATATATATATATATATATATATATATATATATATATATATATATATATATATATATATATATATATATAAGCAGGATGATCCTAAATCCTACTTTATTTTCCTGATACTTACTAGTTAAAGTAACTGCAGAAGAGAGCTTGACCAAGCCAACGTCATTAGCCAAATTAGAAGGATTATAACTTGCATGAGTTTGGATCTGAGCGGAGTTAAGAATTATTCCTCCACTATTATAGCTCAGAGAGCCTAATGTCACTTGTATGGATATAGCACTGTTTGTGGTAGGAAAATATAGAAAATGAGCAATTAATGAAAATTTTATCAATAGTTACGGGAGGGATACATCAACAAATAACAGATAATTATCTTTTAAAAACGATTTTTAAAGTCGTAGAACACTCTGAACAAAACAATTGTGTTATCCTAACATACCTAAATATCAACGTTGATTTGGCCGGAGTCATTGATTTCTAATTTATTTTACATTTTACAAAATAACAGCTGCGGGGTTTATGACGTCACAGTTTACCTGTATCCGCGCGCGTGGACTAGTGAAATGTGTGGTCATGAACCCGCAGCTGCCATTTATTTGTGAATGTTAAATTAATTAGAAATCAATGACTCCAGCCAAATTAACGTTGATATTTATGTATGTTTGGATATTAGACATGTTTTTTGTTCATGGTGTTCTACGCCTTTAAGTATTTCACAATACTAAGAAATTTTCAACAGATAAGTATGTTATGTTGTTGATAAATCCCTTCTTATTTTTTTAAACATTGGAGTACTTACTTGATTGTACAGTGACCTGCGGTCAAAACCCATTGAGGATGAATTAGAGATCCACCACATAATGTATAACCAACCGTACCAGTGCCAGTTGGTTTCTGAAATAATAAACTTGTATAATATATAATTATAAAGTGTTTATATATCGTCCTGATTGCAGCAAAAGTCTTTATCTCCATTGATCAACATTTCATACAATGCCCTATCTTCAGTGCAAACATTATGGCATAATGCAATGGAGATAGGGCCGTTGTCAAATTGCTGATCACTGGAGATGAGGCCTTTTATCGTGACCAGGATGATATATTATATAGAATAAAAAAATGGTTCAACAATTCTATAAGGTGCACGTATAAATAATAATAATAATAAAACATTATATAATTATGCTCTCATTTTCAGCACAACTTTTTCAATACACATATTCTTTGCTATACTCCATAAGATCTATGTTATGAAGCATATAATTATTATATTGTACAGTATAATTATTTATACTATTCTAATTTAGCATAATTTATTCTGTAATGACATAAATGTAGCGTGAATTACGTAATCTATTAATTCCGTGTGGTTGAATAAAATTGCACATTAGTCAAAATGCTTGAAAACATAATTACATTGCCCAGTTATAGACCCCTTGCACATCCTTGAGCTTTGTCACCATGTTTGTGGTAACTAACGCATTGTCCAGCATAGGGCGGAAACATCATTTTTCCTAATTTCTCACATAAAAAAAAGTTAATTTCAACTGAACGAATATTTCTCATATTCTTCGACCTTATATTATAGGAGCTAGAAATAAGGCTTTGATCGAGGCTTGAAGCTTCTTTTGCTATTACATTTTTTTTTTAAAAGACGTTTTTCCTATGCTGGCATATGTATTCCTGACCAACAAAATGGCGGCTCTTAAATATGATTGCAACCGTTCTATAAGGTACACATCCTTTCAGGTCATTTCCAAATAAAAAAAAAGGTGAAAGTGAAACACAATATTGAATTCTTTAAAAGCCATGAAATAAATCATAACCATAATCATAATACTAGAAATACAAATAAAATTAAAAGTGTATATAAAAGAACTAAAATGAATTATAAGGGTCCTTTCTGTAGTTGTCTGAATATATATATATATATATATATATATATATATATATATATATATATATATATATATATATATATATATATATATATATATATATATATATATATATATAATAAATTGCCTTTAGATATGAGAAAACAAAATTATATAATAGTTTTTAAAAAAACAACTAAAAAAATCCCTATTAATTGAGCAGTATTACTCAATTGATGAATATATGAATGATGAAATAATTTTAATACAAATTGTAAAATTTTATACATAAGTGTCGTTTATATGTTTTATTTGTATGTTGTAATAGTTTAACAATCATTTCTATATTGTCATTTATTGGCAATAATCTAGACTAATGCATTTGATTGTGTTATATATGTTGGATGAAAAAATGAATAAAGAATTTTAAATCTCAATATCAGTCATTTCATTTTTTTTTTTTTTTTTTTTCATAATAATATTAAACGAAAAGTAAACTGTATTCCTACACTTATCAATGCTTTATCTGCTCATGCAAGTATGGCGTTGAAGCGCAAGATTAAATAAATGTGTGAAACATGATTATATCATGGTGTGAAACCACTTTTATGATGATAAATGATGATATAGGGTGTGTACGCATGACGTCATTCTGAGTGCTTTTCGATGCTCATCTTGAGCAGTGAATAACATTGCTCAGCATAGGACATTTGTTTTTGGCTATTTTATTTGGAAAATTAGCTGTTTTTTTTTTCTTTGGTCATTAGTCATTATTATTTTTTCTTGCATACTTGAGGTACTAATTCAACCTGTTAACAGCATCAGTGCTCTCAAAAAAATTGCGAAGTATTTTTAAACTGACAAAATGTGCCATTTTCCTATACCGGCCAATGTTATTTAGTACTCACTTTTATGACGTCGACATTAACATGAATGAAACCACCCTACTGTATACTGTACCATAAAATAGATTGCACTCATTCTCATATCTTATTAATAAACGACATACCGTCATGATTAATCCAGCTTGCCAAGGAAATTTACCAATCGTTGCTGTTGTACCACCAACAATATGACTTCCAACTCCACCGCTTGGAGGTGCACCATTTAGTGTCACATTATAGCTTGGAACTTGTGGAACAACTCCTTGACCTTTTGCCTTATGTAAAAAGAATAATAAATTAGATCGCCAACCATCTGAACTTTTATTTCTGATGTTGAGATCAGAAAAAATTAAGGACAAATTGTACATTGATTTTATTTTCAATTTTTATTTTACAAACATAAAAACATCTATATGCATACAAATAGTACACTCTAAAAAATGGTGCATTACTTTAGTTAAGAATGCTATTTTATTTATGATATTTACTTTTATGTTATTATGAGTAGCTATAATAATGCATTTTAACAAAGTATTAAGAATAGCTATTTTAAGTTAAAAAAGCATAAAAAAACTTAAATCAACTTAAATTAGCTATTTTTATTAACTTCCTAAAATGCATTATTTTAGCTACTCATAATAACTTAAAAGTGATTATCTTAAATAAGTTTGTATTCGTAACTAAAGTAATGCACCATTTTTTAGAGTGTACACAATAAAGTGTACTATAAAGGTGCATATTGCATACATACAATAAATGTTTCATTTAATTTAGATGATGTTGTACACAGGACTGCGATAAGATCTTTTACCATTTAAATCTAGCGCATGTTTTTCTCATAAGAATAACATTGCAAATTTAGTGCGAGTCTTTGAAAGGTAAAATATATTATCGTGGTGTTATATAATAGACAAGGCTATTATTTCTATTGCAATAAATAGGATTCGTGTACCTGCACGGAAAAAAAAGGTGAGTAAAACGTTTCTATTTAGACATTTTTTAGAATAAATTTGTTAGATGTATAAATACAAAGCTAACTGTTTTCCACTAAAGAAATAACGTTTATACTAACAAGTTTTACTGTTCAAATATTTCTCAATTCTGTTATTGGCATTTTATACTGACCACCCTACATCTATGTAAGTAAACAATTTGTACAATTATGTTTTCCGCGTGCCTTCGGCAGTTTTTTTCCTCCCGTATAATATACTGTACTGTATAATGTTTTGAAATTTAGTAAAAAAAAAAAAAAAAAAAGTTTTTAACTTTATTTTTTTTAAAAAGCTTTTTCTTTTGCTTGCTACCAAAAGTGCAATAAATATTCATTTAAAATCAATTGTTTTTAGACTCCACATACAATATAATATGATATTGTAATATATATCAATCACCATATTTAGATAGAACCTAGTATATTAATTAACATATTATACATTACCAATGCGATCCCAAGTGTCAGTACAAATACTTCTAATACGAACTTCATTCTGAAAAATAATACTTTAATGCATCAAATTTGAGCCTTTTATACAAAATGTTTTTTAATTTTAGCCAATCAAAAGTTGACATTCATTGCTACGCACTAATTGACGTAAATATAGCAATTAATTTTTAAACTGCAGTATTTTTGACAGTAATATTACATCATTTTGATGCTCTTTTAAATTATAAATCATTTTGGAACAATACAAATCCGTTATAATTTTGACGATTAGATAATTTTATTTTGAAGGATATATCAAAGGTTATGGATTCAATTATTTCATAACAATAAAAATTTGAACGTCATTGAAATAGTATACAATTTGGGGATTTCCTATATGATACAAAAAAATACGCAATCATAATTATTTACGTTATTGTATACGTGTATACGTATTAGTATAATATATAATATATTATAACTGTATTAAATTTAAACCAGTTCGAACCGAGCTGGTATGGCCCGAGTGGTGATCAAAGCACTGACTCGTAACTCTGTACTTCTCACCGAGTACAGGTTCAAGCCACTGTTGGGTGCGTAAGTGAAGTGTGAGAGCACAACACGTTGCACGATGCATTTTTGCATGCATTCCATGACGACGCACAGCATTCGGGAGGTGCATGATTGATGTGATTGCACCGACCAGCCTGCCTAGACGTTTCCACGGTTTCTATAAGCTATCAGCTATCGGGCTGTGTACTGAGGCGGTGGCCAGCCTGTGTCTGCTTTTCCATTAATTGGAAAGTCCTTATCAGTCGATAAGACAATGTCTTTACTGACTGGGATTGGTGTATAGCACGATAACACAATATGGCAAGCAAGCAAACAATATATATATATATATATATATATATATATATATATATATATATATATATATATATATATATAATATATATTTATATTCATATTCATATTGTATAGCAAATTTTATTGTTCTTAAATTTTATGCTATAGTACATTTTTAATATGGTTCAATAGAATTAATATTTTTAATGTCTTTAAATTCAAATTTAAATATCGAACAGCATTTTTTTAAGAAGTTTAATATACACCAATATTTTATATTTTTTCTAAAAAAAAATCAAGACTATAAAAAATAGCATGCTATTATTATTATTTATTAGAATTATAATAATCCTTTCTTAACATTCGTATATAATCGTAATCATTATACTTTTTTAAAATTAAAATTAATAGCTTGTAAATAGAAAGTACGACTATAGGCTTTTTACTGCCTATGATCTACAGTGTAATTTTAAAATTAGCTACTGGACTTGAGTATCATGTAAGGCTTCAATTACAGTCAATATTTAAGCAAACCTAAGTAAATGTGAGAAGCAAAAAGCCTAGTTATAAAAATTGCAGGCGTACTAACTATAATTTTGAATTGAATTAAATTTGAATGGAACAATTAAATTCATATTATTATACACCTTAAAATTAAGATACCTGTGTTTTTGTTTCAAAAAAAAAAAAGAAAAAAAGAAATAAGATAAAATAATAAAAATTAATTTGTGATCCCTCTTAACACCCCCTACCACGGAAAACATAAATTTAAGAAATTATTCAGATACATAGATTGATGTAACTCTTCATTGAACAAATCAATAACTTCATGGTTGAAAAAAATTTAAACAGTAACTCCCGTTAGTATAAACGTAATTTCTTCAGCGGTAAATAGTTACCTCTTCAGATATTTAAAAACTTTGTATAATTATATATGTAACAAATTTATTATAAAAAATGTCTCAATAATAGTTTGTTCTATAAAGTATAGTGAGGCTCATTAATATATAGTGATTGAATGACCAAAAAGACACTTTCATTTGTTGATCTTGTTTTTTGAGCCGATAAAAGTGAGTTGCATGTTGAGCATGTAACTTTTTTTTTTTTTTGTAATTAGTTTCGTTTATTTTTATCAGGTCCAAAGTTCTAAACGAAGAAATAACAATGATCAACCATATGTATATATAAACGTAGTTAACAGGTAACGACGTCATGATCAGATTATTTTATCAAAGGAAAATTTTCAAAGCTGGCTCAAGAGTTGTGTGTAGTTTATGGAACAAACTAATAATTCTTTAAGCTCGTTCTATAAACTACACACAAATATTGAGCCAGCTTCGAAAATATTCCTTTGTTATAAACAGCTGATTATGACGTCGTTACCTGTTTACTACGTTTATACATTTGGTCTATCATTGTTATTTCTTCTTTTAGAACTTTGAACTTGATAAGAATGAAAGAAAATTTACAAAAACAAGTTCCAGTCTCAATATGCGACTCACTTTTATCGGCTCAAAAAACAAGATCAACCGATGCGAATTTGTCTTATTTTGCTGGTCAGCCAATCACTGTTATTGAGATTCACTTTACTTTACAGAAAGAGCTTTAGTTAATCTTTTCGTGTGCAGTTTCTATCAGATAGTTGGTACTGGATTACTCTCACCTACACCTATCAGAATATAATTGTGAAATAAACCACGAGGTTTTGATGCCATTTTGAACCTTATATACATGTAGCATAAGGTCTAAAAGTTGCATCAAAACCTCGTGGTTTATTTAACAATTATATTCTGGGGCAACGCTATATATAGATATAGTTAGATAGCTTATATATTGCATAAATTTATACGTTTTGTTATCTCCTGAAGTATATGCAACTTTACTTGCAACACAAAATCCCTGACAAGTAGGCAACTTGTTCAGCTTCTATGTATAGATAACGAATACCGTCTGAAAATCCACACTGCAATGGAACTTATAATTAGGGACCAGATCTCCAGTTTGTTCAGTTTTGAAATATGCATGCTAGGTTACATCTGAGTTCAGATGTCGATGAATCATGAAGTTTTATTGACAAAAATGCCAAAAAGGTTGGACTGAAAAAAAATGTTTTTGAAATTTGTAAACTGGGTCAGTTATTTTAAGTTTTTGTCAGCTTGTACCAGTTTTTCACAGTTTTTGAAAACTGAAAATAGACTTTTACCGTATAAAAACTTTAAATGACGTGTTAAAAAAAATATTTTGAAATAATTATTTTTAAAGCATATCTCAAAACTAACTGAATTCAACTGAACACCATTAAAAAAAATTGTTAACCAGAAGTTCAAAAATACAAGAACAGCTCTCATTGATACCGGCTCGTAAAGTGTACGATAAAAAAAATGCAAATTTTATCCTTCTTAATTGATAAATTTTTGTTTCTAAGTTAAAAATTATCAAATCTAAATTTCACTGTTTTTGCATAATTGAACTGAAAATGAACTGATTTTGTTGTTTTTGCAAACTGATTATTCCAAAAAAAACTGGACTGAATTCAGTACTGAAAATGCACATTTTCAAAACTGAAAATACGGTCCCTACTTATAATACATCGCATCATGGTTAATAATGCAAAATGCTTTATGTATAAATTAGAATATTAATTTGAAATATATGTTATGTTGTTTATGTAAATAAAGATATTAAGGTGTTATCCTAGATGTAATTTACAGCAAAAGTGTCCGTTATATCGCATTCAAAATTTCAGGGTAAGTTTTAATTGTATTTATTGTATCACATACAAAATTTCATAGGGATCTAAGGATCAGGAGCTGAGTAAAAATAACATGGGTAACATAGGAGATTCGAAAACGCCTATCTTATCCCATGTTAAATTAAATATTTTCCCAATTCTTAGAACACTATGAAATTTGGTATGCGCATAATTTAAGCTAATTTAAACTGATCCTAAAAATTTGATTGCTTTTTCACGGACACTTTTTGAGATAACAGAGTGCAAAGTTCTTCGTATCATGGAATGAGAGGAGAGTATAAGTGCCAGCCAATCACTAAGCTGGTGTGGCAGCCTCAGCCAGTCAGATTCAAATATGTTTTCGTGGTATTCGAACATGAATGGAGGGAGACTTAACTCACCTGTCTAGTACCTGTGTGCACATCTGAGATAACACCTTAGGTGTTAGGCTATCTGTGGAGGCTATCTGAGCATTGATGTATAGTTAATAGGTTGAATTAGTATTATAGTATCTCAAGTATATGAGAAAAATAAAAGTAAACAAAAAATTAACCAATTTTCCAAAGAAAATAGCCAAAAAACGAAGTGTGTCCTATATGCTGAGCAATGTTATTCATTACTCCAGTATGGCGTCGAAAGCACTTTTAATATGACTCGACATGTACATACACCCTATATAATTGCAAGGAATAAAAACATAACATTAATAATAGAAAATAATAGCAGAAAAGAGAAAGGTTTGTATAATATAAAATACAAGTATAAATCTATCATAAGAGAGAGGGTTGAAGAAGTTTATAAGTAAAAAAGTATTATTATTTTTATGCAATTATTTATTTTAAGTATAAGGATGTCAACATCAGTAAAGCATGGAATTTACATGCTTTTAAGAAAAATTTAAGTATGATGATCATTAACAGATAAAGCCAGGAATGTTCAATTTGATCCAAGCACAGAAATTAGCGGCACGCATGTAACCAGCAGGGGCGGTACCTCCCTTGTCGCACCCGACACTGGATACGAAACTGACGACTCCGACCAAGAGAGGAGTGGTTCCTGTCTTCACCAGGGGACCACCTGAATCACCCTGAAATAAATAAATATATTAACGAATGAACAAACGAACGAACGAACGAACGAACGAACGAACGAACGAACGAACGAACGAACGAACGAACGAACGAACGAACGAACGAACGAACGAACGAACGAACGAACGAACGAACGAACGAACGAACGAACGAACGAACGAACGAACGGATAAATAAATAAATAAATAAATAAATAAATAAATAAATAAATAAATAAATAAATAAAAATTGAATGTATTGATGGTAAATCAAAAAAGTCCTGAACACGATTCAAGAATACATAATATATTGCAACGCTGTATGGTCTTTCCACTATGTCATTGGTACACTCTCCACCCCCCCCCCCCTCCACAACTCTAACTCTTGTTCGCTGCTGATGAAATGCTATGTTGCCAAAAATACGATGTTTCCATAGGTCTCATGTCCAGAACGTTTTTGATTTACTAACCGTTATATAACACTTACAAAGCATGGTGATTGATTGGCAGCAGTAGTTTGTGCTAAGGTACAGATGGTATTAGCCGTTACTAAGCCAGCCTGGTAGTAACTTGTACATTGAGTATTGGAAATCGCTTTTACAGCCGCAAACAACAGGTTAGCTGATATACTACCTGGGAAATTTATCAATCACAATTATGAAACAACTTTTTTTTTCTTTAGTTTTTGATGAAAGTACTATATTAGTTGTAAACGTTTTAAAATGATAATCATCATTAAAGTAATTATGTAGTAATATTTTAGATGAAAAATTAAATCATTAGTATATTAAGGGCATATTTTCATATTTGCGATCTATTATCTTTATTATATCTCTCTTTTATTTTTCTCAATTTTGTAACTATCGCCATGACTTACATGAAGTACATGTTCGTCCCCAGCCACTAACAGTCAATGTTGTAACAGCTGTACTTGTTGATGCTAACTTGATGGTCTTGATGATAGCTGAAATAATTAATACAATTTACATTTCACATTAAATTTTAAAACATTTGGAAAGTTCTTTGTGATTATTTCTTAATATGTTATAGATGCTATATAGAATTACTATATACTGTACATACTGTAGTAGCTATTAGAAAGAACGTTGACGGCGATTGACTCGAATGTAAATTTAATGTATAGTTATATCGATGCTGTTTGGCTAAATCAAACTTCTCTACGTTTAGCGGGATTCCATACTTTCACGCATTTACTTTTAAGCCGATAACAGCTAAAAAATACATCTATATATTTAAAAAAACACAGGTGTGTGAAGTGTTATTTTTACGTGTTTCCATTTTGCTATCGCGATATAAAAGTACGTACATGCGTCATGCGCGGCGTGAAAGTAAGCTAACCGCTAATAGACGTCTAGTAACAGTGGTTACTATTTATACTTACTACTTAAAGTAATCGCAGAAGGGAGCTTGACCAAGCCAACATCGTTAGCCAAAGTAGAAGGATTGTAACTTGCGTGAGTTTGGATCTGAACGGCGTTAACAATTGTTCCACCACTATTGTAGCTCAGAGAGCCTAATGTCACTTGTATGGCCATAGCACTGTAAAATTTAAGCAAAGAATATAAAAATAAGTTATATTAGTAAAATATAACTTTTAAATGCAATTCAATTGATTGTCAATAATAAATTTGTTTTTCTCTCTCTGGTTTAATGTTCTTAATTTGAATATTAACAGTTTCTTTCATAAAATATTAAATTTTATTGGCTTATTTATATGGACATACTATTTTTTCCATAAACCAATACAATTCAATTTTTTATGAAAGAAAACGTATATAATATATATTATATTATATATATACAGAAGATATGTAGAATTTCTTTGTTTCTGTATAAAGAACTATAGTTTGAATTTAAAGTTTAATAAATAATCAATCAATTTAATGTAAAGCTTTGGCCAAAAGTTTCCGAACGACTTGCATAGGCAACCTGTTAACATTTATGTTATTTTTATTAGAAAGCGCAGTATGACGCTACCCCGTTCGGGAACTTTTGTTCAGTGCTGTACATAATTATTAGTGTATTAGTTTATAAGTGTTACTGTTACTATACTTCACAACTTTTAGATATTGCATGCAGGACTTACTTGATAGTACAATGAGCGGCAGTTAAAACCCATTGAGGATGAATCAAAGATCCACCACATAATGTATAACCAACCGTACCAGTGCCAGTTGATTTCTGAAATAATTAACATATTTTTACATAGTAATCACTTTAATTGTTTTTGTACCATACTGATATTTTTAGTTTATCAAGAGAAGTGTTGACATGTCTGAGGACATTAACCTTTTAATATTATATTATTATTATAATATATTATATATAATACTCCTGACTTTAAAAAGTAATTGGAAAATCCAAACTGTTATAATAATAGGTACATTTTTACTAGATTTGCAGTGCATATAGTTTTTACCACAAGATTTGTTTAATTAAGGAATACAACACGAGTGTGGTACACGTCATGTAAATGTAAACTGTGTGTTGAGCAAAGTGATCAAGAACATCACTATAGTTGAATTGTTCTAAATCGCTGTATTAGTCTAACGCTAACGGAATATGCACTGGAATGATGCACGTAATATTTATTTATTATTATTTTTTTTTTTTTGCTTGCCATATTGTGTTATCATGCTATACACCCAGGCTCGGACTGGCCATAAGAGCAAGTCCGCAATTGCGGACGTGGCCCCCCTTGTTTAGAGGCCCCTAAGGCCCAAAAAGGGGCGTAACTAGGGTGTTACGCCCCCTTTGTGGCCCCTAAAGAGAATGTTACACCCCTTTTGCGGACGAGGCCCCTTCATTGCCAGTCCGACCCTGTATACACCAATCCCAGTCCCAGTCAAGACATTGTCTTATCGACAGGTAAGGACTTTCCCATTATTGGAACAGCGCACACGGACCGGCAACGGCCTAAGTACACAGCCCAGCATTCGCCATGACAGCTTAGAGAAACCGTGGAAACATCTAGGCAGGCTGGTCGGTGCAATCACATCAATCATGCACCTCCCGAATACTGTGCGTCGTCATGGAATGCATGTAAACATGCACCGTGCAACATGTTGTGCTCTCACACTTCACGTACGCACCCAGCAGTGGCTCGAACCTATACTCGGTGAGGAGTACAGAGTTGCGAGTCAGCTGCCTTCACCACTCGGCCATACCAGCTCGATATTTTGAAAAAATTATTTTTATGTTGTAAACCAAGTGTGTTTATTAAATAAAATAAATACATATACAAAAATTGATTATGAATTTTAAAATTGCTGCACACTAAAAAATAAGCGTTGAAAAGCTTGTACATTGTTTTGTAAAGATAAGTGTTGTGGAATCAATGGTTATGACGTCAGTAAACGTTGAAATTTTAACGATAAAAACCTTAGTGACGTCACAAGCGTTGGGACTGAATATATAGAAATCGTAGATTTGTAATGGCAAAGTTCAACGGTTATTCCATTGTGATTCTAACGCTTGTGACGTCATTTACGTTTTTATCGTTAGATTTTCAATGTTTAGTGACGTCATAACCGTTGATTCTACAATACTTAAAGTATTGCAAAACAATGTACAAAATTTTCAATGAATTTGTTTAGAGTTTTCTATTAATAAATTATAAATACCGTCATGATTAATCCTGCTTGCCAAGGGAATAGACCAGTGGTTGCTAGAGTACCACCAACGATATGACTTCCAACACCTCCTTTTGGAGGTTCTCCAGTTAGAGTCACATTGAAGCTTGGAAATTGTGGAGTAGCTCCTTCACCTCTCACCTGTAAAAATTAAAAAAATATATATATCACAATGTAAAATGCATTAGAGGTAAACTGTAGGTTTTTGAATATTTTAGATATTTAAAATTGTGACCTTATATAATTTATTTTTACAAAATTATTTTCATTTTATGATATTGTCGTTAGGAAATAAGTCGAAATTAACAAAGTATGGTTTATATTTTATACGTGTTATAAAACTTATAAAAGAGAAAAAATGTAAAAAAAAAAAAAAAAAAGGTATTTAATGCACATGGTAAAAATCTTAAAAAAAAAAGAAGGAATTTGAATGATTTAAAAATGTTATTTAAATAAAAGAAAAATGAATATTAATTAACATAATGGAATTTTTGTTTGTTGTAAAACCGTAAGTGGTTGTACGGTAAATATATTTAACTAATATTTTTTAAGGAAATATATCGAATTTATAAGTTTAATTTTTTAAAGTAGTAAAAAAAAAAAAAAAAAAAAAAAAAAAATACACTCTAAAAAATGGTGCATTAGTTTAGTTACGAATCCTAACTTATTTAAGATAATCACTTTTAAGTAATTGTGAGTAGCTAAAATAATGCATTTTAGCAAAAAAAAAAAAATAGCTAATTTAAGTTGTTTTAAGTTTTTTAAAGTCCTTTTAAGCTATGTTAAGTTAAAATAGCTATTTTTAATAATTTGCTAAAATGCATTATTTTAGTTACTCATAATAACTTAAAAGTGTATATCTTAGATAAGTTAGTATTCGTAACTAAAGTAATGCACCAATTTTTAGAGTGTATTAGAGTATATAAAAATATAAATTAAAAAAGCTTATTTTTTCTATAACCAGATAATAAGATTAATAAAACTATTAGTATTATAAATTAAACAATTATAGTATTATACATTACCAATGCGATCACAAGTGCTAGTACAAATACTCCTAAGAACTTCATTCTGAATAATGATACTTTAATGTTGCAAAAATCTGCCTTTTATATGATTTTTAATTGAAATTTGAACCAATCAGAAACTACCATATACATACACATTGTTTAATACAATGTACGTAATATATCACGAATAGTTTTTCAAATTTCAAAGCATTTGGCAGTATAATTACAGTGCTGAAACTATTTTAAAACTATCTGTCATTTAGAACAATAAAATTTTAATTTTTTTAAGGTTGCTCAATCATTTGTTGACGTACATACATAAAAAGTTGTAAATTATATCAAATGATATCAAAAACTTTGGACATGTCATTTCAATTTGATATAAAATATGGAATTTCCCTATTTTATAATTTGCAACATGTATAGTTATGTAAAATAATTTACGCGTATTAGACGTTATCGGTTTAAAAAATTGATAAAAAATTACTTTGGCTTAAAATACGTAAAAATATGTCTAGTATTTCTCAGTTAAATTTCTCCGGAATCGGTGCAGTAGTTTTCTCAAAAAAAGCAAAAAATTGTGTTTTTCCCCACAAGCGTAATGTTAAATTAGGGGACCCTTATAGCAGTCCCCGCGTCTCCCCGCACGCTGAACCGATAAGCACCATTGGATTTCATTTTTTATGTACAGTTAGAAATAAATGATATCGATGTCTTGATGTTCACAACACAAAAAACTTTTGAATATTATATACTGATGATAATAACATGAATTAACAAACTTTATTAAAATTGGCTTATATTTAGTAATTATTTGTTAAAGTCTTAGAACACCTTCAACAAAAAAACGTGTCTGATATCCTAGCATAACTAAATATTGATTTGGCAGGCCCTAGCAAAAATTATCATTAAAGGCATAGAAAACTTGAAACAACATGTCCTTTAACACAAAATGGGATCTACAAACTCATGATAATTTTGACCAGAATGTAAATGTGGCCCCACAAGAGCGCGTAAAAAAACCCTGTAAAGTATGCAATTTGCGTGAATATTCATGTCTATGACGTCAGAAACATGCAAAAATTAGTATGAAAATGTTGTGCGTGTTGCATAAATCAAATTTTTTTGATCACTGCTACAGCGCTCCAGTTGGGTTTTGAGACCAATTAATGTTATTTATGTAAGTCCCATCCAGTGTTTTGTGATATAAATGCTTATGTTTTCATGTTGTCTATGCCCTTAAATTTTTATGGACTCATTTTTATGGAGTTATTGATTTCTAATTTATTTTCCATTTACAAAATTGCAGCTGCGGATTTATGACGTCACAGCTCACTAGTCCACGCGCGTGGAAGCAGGCGAGCTGTGACGTTCATATAGCAAAACACATATTTCAATATTTAGGAAATGAAATAGAGTGTGAAAAATATAAAATGAAATATGAAATTAAATTATTTAGGAAATGGAGTTTATAGATATAGCGCGCGAGAAAACACGAAGAGAGCTTAGGATCCCCCATAATGAGGATCCTCTAACTCAACAACGCTTTAAGGAAAAACACTATTTTTCTTTTCTTCAACTTTTGAGAAAACTAACTTTACCGATTTTTGAGAAATTTAAATAAGAAATACTAGACATACTAGAAATACTAGGGTTAAAGACAGAGAAATGTTTTAAGAATTTTTTGAACCGATTACCACAATTAGATGATTTTTTTTTTTTTTTTTTTTTTTTTAGCTTAAGTATATACTTGCTATAATGTACAGAAACAGAAACCTTCACATTTCATATTGGAAATGTCTTATATTAAGTCTACGCATATACTTAAGTGGAGTATAAAATTATTATTTTATTTACTTTGTGTTGCAAATATCTAACTATGGGAATTTCCATATTTTCAATCACATTCAATGCCATGTCCAAAGCTTTTGAATTTATATCTCATTTCCAACTTTTTATGTGTACGTCAACATAATATGATTGAGCAACCGTCAAAATTCATAGATTTGTATGGTTCTGAATGACGTATTATTTTTACAAAAATTTAACACTATTATGTAATTTTACTGACAAATAAATTGCAATTTAAAAAAGTATTCATGATATATTACGTACATTGTATTAAACAATGGATGTATATGGCAATTTCTGATTGGCTAAAATTTCAATTAAATTTTCGTATATATAAGGCAAATTTTTACTGCATTAAATTATCATTATTCGGAATGAAGTTCTTAGTAGTAGTTGTGTAGGAACAACTGTTTTGAGGCTGACTATTTGAGGCTCACATCCGCTTCCGTTTCGATGTACTGCGCATGCGTAGTAAGTAGAAACGGAAGCGTATATGACCAAAATCACTTACAGTGAGCCTCAAAACAGTTGTTCACTTATTATAGTCAATTCTGATCGCTTTGGTAATGTATAATATGATAATTTATAATTAAACTGTGTTTTAATAATTATCACAGTAGTTTATCTACAGCGGGAATGTCAGATCAAACGCGCCACAATTGCGCCTCAAGGAGACTGCAGAACTATATTGATTGATAAAAGAACAACTTTTTTGAAGCTGATTTTAAGCAATTTTGGTCTCATGTGCTTCCGTTTCTACTTGCTACGCATGCGCAGATTGTCGAAACGGAAGCGGATGTGAGCAAAATTGCTTATAGTCAGCCTCAAAACAGTTGTTCCTTTATCAGTCAATAGAAACGTAACATATTTCAAATGACGGCGTCTAGTTCTTGCAGTCTTCTCAAGGTGCACTTGTAGCACGCATTCGATCTGACATTCCCGCTATAGGAGATGAACTACTGGATAAAAAAAACTAATGTGTATCTTGTTAGTATCTAGTTACACATAAAATACAACTAACATTTTTTTTTAATTATATCTTCAATTTTTATTATTTGCAATAACGATGACAATTTTATTCCTAATTTTAATTAATTTCCTTAAAATAACAATTACAAGTAAATATTTTAATTCTTGTTATCATTTAATTTGCGCGCAGCTCACTAAATGTTACAAATTGAGCTTTATATACACATCTCCCAATACTAGTTTGAGCGGATACAGTGTAATTAACAATGTAAGTAAAGTCAACTGTGATGGGCTAGTAGGTTTATAACACGTTCTCTCATTGGTTTAGCACCGCGATTATAGCTTTTGGTGGGAACGACTTTGTTTTTTCCAAAGTGTTATATATATATATATATATATATATATATATATATATATATATATATATATATATATATACACTCTACAGTCCAAGTATACAATACAGTAGATATAATATAATTCAATAAAAAATAAAACAAAAAATTAAAAAAAAATAAAAAAATAAAATTACAACAATTGAACCAGAAAATGCCTTTAAATTTACGCGCTTTTTAAAGCTATTTTTGTCATTCTGAGAGCCACACAAAAACGTGGTTAAAATTTAAGACAGTAAAATAATTTTTTTAAATACAATTATTGATTGATTACTTACAACAATATACTTACAACTTACAGCACTGCAAATTAAAGTTTGGAACTTGATCGCTCAGATATCACGAAGCGGATGATCGACTTACAAGTATGAAAATAGTCAAAAGAGGAGCTTTAATTTTTCAATAACTCTTTTTATTTTTATGTTATTTATATCCAGCAAAACTTTGTACTGTAACTAAAATTTCAAAGTGAAATTGCAAATTTTTGTGTGTTTTTTTCTTCCTATTTTTTTTATATTATTTTGAAATTTATAAAAGTTTTTAATTTGGCTTCAGGTTATATTTGATCGTAATAGCATAATATATGATTAACATAGCTTAACTTTTAAGTAACATTTTACGTTATGTAAGTTTTATTTTTGCAATCTCTCGGTTTCTAGGATATCAGTCGGTCACCTACATATATACCCCATTAATATTTTTCATATATACCATGATTGCGCTTACAAACATCTCTCTCTCTCTCTCTCTCTCTCTCTCTCTCTCTCTCTCTCTCTCTATCTATCTATCTCTCTCTCTCTGCAGCAATTTAATTTTGTTGTAATTTTTGTTATGTACTCGCATTTACATCTCAGGTACAAAACATAAAATAAAAAAAAGTATATGAAATTTATAATTGCTTTATTAAAGTAAATTGAATTCAATTGTCAACAGATTAACATATGCCAGTATTATCATATATCATAAACCAACTTTAAGTTGTAAGACAAAGTTATTAACAAACAAATCCAGTGATGTATGTTTGAATCCATGAACAGAATTTAGAAGCAAGCATGTAACCAGCTGGAGAAGTACCTCCTAAGTCACATCCGGTAGGTGCACCGGATACAAAACTGACGACTCCTACCAGGAGAGGAGTGGTACCTGTCTGCACTAGAGGACCACCTGAATCACCCTGAAATAAAAATAAAAATATTATTTGTTATCATTCTACACCTTTTACCGTAGTACCAAGGTATCTTTGTAGGATGCTTTGGTACCACCGTCAATATCAAGATGGTGGTTAGCAGTTAGCAGAAAGTTCGATTTATGCAACCCGCACAACATTTTCATACTAATTTTTGCATGAAATGTCACTTAAATTGCATACTTTATAGTATTTTTACGCTCTCTTGTGGGGTTACATTAACATTCTGGTTAAAATTGTCAACAGTTTTGAAGATCCCATTTCATATTTTTTCATTAAAAAGCACATGTTGTTTTATGTGGTGTATATGGCTTTAAGGAAGTTTTTTTTTTTTTTTTTTTAAATAATGCATAACGTAACTTGTATGTTGCATGCTCTTTTATTAGCATTCATTAATTAATTTGACTTTTATTATTAATTTTAAAATGATTAAATGTACTATGTGTGTGTACCGCCAATGTACTGGGACGTACGCCAACCTTGTTGTTATGGTTTCAAATAAATAAATAAACATATGGTGGAAATAAATATAAAATACGTACATTGCAAGGAGATTGTTTAGTTGTGCTAGTTTGTGCAAGAGTGCAGATGGTATCACTTGTAACTAAACCAGCCTTGTAGACACTTGAACAATTAGGGGTAGTTGGAATAGCTTTGACAACGGCGTATAACAAAATGCTTGTTGTGGAACCTAATAAAAAAGAAAAAAACAATGTTACGTAGTATTCTAATAAAATAATCAGTACAATATTATTTTCACATTTTGGATCAAATATTTGATATAATTTTTTTTTTTTTGTCTTTTAGAACATAATAACATAATAACTATTTTAGGTTGCGTGTTATCATTGAAATATGGGATGATTTTGTTTTTAATTGCAATACTTAGGTCCAATAGTCAGATGGGCATAATATTTAAAAACTATTTTTTTTTTTGCTGTTGTTTGAGTTCCTATAAAAAGTACAAACAATAATGTTAAAGAGAAAGTTCAGGGTTTACAACATGGCTTTTTAAATGTTATAGATAATGAGGAGAACTGTTCATAAACTCACATATGATGACATTGATGACCCAGAGCCCTTCCTTAGCCCCATGTTAGCCCCTTAAATTTGCGCTAATCCTGCAAGGTATGCCACTCGCTACAACATTTTCTATTGTAAAGCCACTAAAGCCGTATAACTATGACGTAAAAGATACGGGAAAAAATTCGTATCTCACAGGATGATCACAAGTTTGCGGAGCTACACGGAACGGCTTACGGCTTTGGGTCATCATAATGTTAGTTTATGAACAGTTCTTCTCATTATCTAACATTGAAGAAGCCATGTTTTGACCCCTGAACTTTCTCTTTAAATCAAACGCTAAGCATTTTAATACACGCAGGGAAAAGACGTGTGTTCTCTGAGTTGTATATTTTGATAACTTACAAGCTGTGCCTACTGTGCAGTTTCTTCCCCATCCACTCACTGTCAAAGTTGAGAAAGTAGCAGTTGCAGGTGCCAATTTGATTACTTTGATATTTGCTGCAAAATTACAAAAAAAATGTTTTAATGATATGGCAAAAAGCTTAATTACATAATGCAATATATGTCTTATTAGCAATACTGTACTTTTTTAATTTCATATTTTTTTTAAGCAGTATACTGTATATTGAAACAATTTTAAATTAACTTGTATATTAATTAACCAACTAAATTAACCAAATAAAACAAGTTAGGAGAGGGAGGGAGAGGGAGAGGGAGAGGGAGAGGGAGAGGGAGAGGGAGAGGGAGAGGGAGAGGGAGAGGGAGAGGGAGAGGGAGAGGGAGAGGGAGAGGGAGAGGGAGAGGGAGAGGGAGAGGGAGAGATTATTATGTTACATAGATTATTTGATTTTTTTATGATAATTAGATCTCATTTATTTATTTGTTTATTTATGTATTTATTTATTAGTTTTAAGATCGACATGGGGAGTGGGTATTTGGGGTGAAAAACTATAACCTACTCATCTATTTTAACCTATAATACAATTATATTTATGAGCAAGAATAATAATTAAAATATTAATATATAAATCTAATTAAAATCTCATTTATAATTTTAATTTATCACATTTTAATGTTAATTTTACTCTTTGAAAAAAATATTATTACTATCGTAATATTTTACGATATCTTCTTCTTTTTATAATTATGAATTATTCACGATTTGTATATTAAAATATTCTTCATATATTTTTATGGGTGACCAAATTGTTAACTCATTAATGGAAAAAAACGAAATTGATAACAAATTGCAAAATGTATAAATTCTATAACGCTCGTCTTGAATTTATTTAATAAATTGAATACTTTACTTACTAGTTAGAGTAACTGCAGAAGCAAGCTTGACTAAGCCAACGTCTTTAGCAAGAGTTGAAGGAACATAACCAGAGTGAGTAATGATCTGAGATGCAGCCAGAGTCACTCCTCCGTTATAATAACTCAAGGATCCTAATGTCACTTGGATAGCTGTTGCACTAAAATATAATAAATATATTATAGATATCATGAAAATAATGTAATTTATAATTACACTGTCTTGGGTTCGATTATCGTAATTATGGTAATACTATTACGATATTTGGTAATCGATGCTTTATATAGATTAACAGTTTTATTTAAGTTATTATTATCGTTCTAAATTTAAAAAAAATTGACGATATTATCGTCTCATCGATAGTGATACTTTTTGCTTCAAAAATATGAAAAAATACACAGAAAATCATAAAGGGTACACAAAAAATACGAAAGTATGCACCAAATTTAAAAAAAAGTATATATAAAGCATTATTCACATGACGCGTAAATTTGACGTAATTTTCAAAAACCATGTGAACGGCTCCATTTGTTTACATTGTTCCAACTTTGTTACGCGCGTCGACGCACATTGACGCGCGTCAAATTTACGCGTCATGTAAATAATGCTTAAATGAGGCAAGTAATAATTGGAGGTATACTCACTAAAAAATTAATCGTTGAAAAGCTTGTACACAGTTTTGCAATGCTTTAAGTATTGTGCAATCAACGGTTATGGCGTCACTAAACGTTGATATTTCAACAATAAAAACGTTAATGACGTCACAAGTGTTAGGATTAAATAGAAAAATCGTAGCTTTGTGACGTCATTAACGTTTTTAACGTTAGATTGTAAACGTTTAGTGACGTCATAACCGTTGATTCTACAATACTTAAATCATTGCTGAACGGTCTACAAACTTTTCAATGCTATTTAGTGTGTGGTACAGTCATGAAGCAAATTTTGACTTATTTTATTTTAATAAAAACATTTCACTATATGATTTATCGTTATCAAAATAATATCGTAATGGGTGACGTTTTATAATGATATCGACGATATCGTTGTGGGGCTAGAAAATAATATTGCTATCGTTATAGAAATTTTGGGTATCAAACCCAAGACTTATGCAGATTTATATCATTATCTGAGAAAATAAAGTACTGTAGACTAGTATTTAAAACTAATGCTAAACATTTCTTGTCTTGTCTCTAAAAATTGCTGCTTTTAGGGTGCTTGCATTTAAAGAAAAGTTGACGCCTAATGTGGGCACCGGTTTTGATATGGAAAAATGAAACATTGTGCCAGTTTAAAAATACTTGAAAATATTTTTGAGAGCATTAATTAATGTTGTTAAAAGATTGAATTAGGTTTTCAAGTATGCATGAAAAATAAAAAATACAAAAATATTATCCTCACAGTAGTGTGTATTGTCCTATGCGGAGCAAAGTTATTTATTGCTTCAACATGACGTCGAAGCGCATTCAGTATGACGTCATGCGCACACACCCTATAGGCAATAGTTTACAAACTTATATTCACTATAAATATTTCGTGCATTAATGCATATATGGAAATGGGTAAGCACAATTATTAGTTGTTGTTGTTTTTCCGTGTAGAAAATAATTTATGATTATAAATTGAAACATACTTTACTGTACAATGAGCAGCACTTAAGACCCATTGAGGATGAATCAATGATCCTCCACACAAGGAATATACATTAGTGGTCGCATTGAATTTTTTCTGAAAATAAATATTATATTGTTTAATATTGTTTTCTCTAAGATTAAAGTCGTAGACAAGAAGAATTAACATTTATATTACAAAACACTTAATGTAACTTACATAAATAACATTAGTTTATATTATAATTATAGATTAATAACTTTTGTCAATATTTCCGTCCTATATCAATAACGATTGCTCCAAAAACAGGAAAAAAATGCACATAAAAATATGAAAAGTGCACAAAATTATTCACTAAAAATATAAATGAGATGGATAATCTTTGTAAGTGTTTAGTATTAGTCATGAAGCAAGAATTGAAATATTTTATTTTAATTAAAACATTGGATATACTATATGATTTATAGTTATCAAAAACTATCGTTATTGTAGGTGATGTTTTAAAAGTAAAACGATATCATAATCGCTATAGTGTGTGGCTGTAGAATATAGTATCGAAATAGGTATAGAAATTTTGGGTATCCAACCCTAAAGACATGAAAATGCTAATGGAGCATATAGGTTTAGCGCGCGGGGGTAACGCAGGGAAAGCTAAGGGTCCCCTAAATTAACATTACGCTGATGGGGGACAAAAACACACTTTTTGCGATTTTTTTAGAGAACTACTCCACCGATTCCGTCGAAAATTTTAATGAGGAAAAACTAATAAAGATACTTTTACGTATTTTAAGATATAGAAATTATTTAAGAATTTTTTTACACCGATAATCTCCATTACTTGTTATAACTGTTTGAAAAAAGCTTTAAGTTTTTTAGTATATGATGAAAATACAAAATCTAATAGGATGATTATATATACATACCGTCATGATCAATCCTGCTTGCCAAGGGAACTGAGAAAGTGTTTGCTGCTGTACCACCAACAATATGACTTGAAACACCTTTTGAAGGTTTAAGATCATCTTTGTTGATTGGATAATTTGGACTTCTTATTGGTTCTCTCTCACCGCTCACCTAAATGTACATACTTAATAATTATAACATATAATTATAAAAGTGATCGCAGAAAAAAAAAACTGAAAAGAGAGTTTAGTCTGAAGTAGTTAGTTTTGAGTTTTGATTTAAAATAAGGAAAACAAGTTGTTTCCTTTTCTATGGACTATGTTATATTTTTCATCATCAATATGGTGTCTGATAAATCGCAATATGGCACAATTATTATACATATATACACAATATATTATGTCCCTTAAATGGGAGGTTCAGAGTTCAGGGGCCACAATATGGTTTTTCAAATGTTAAATAATGAGATGAAGTGTTCATTGACTCACATATGATGTCCCAAAACCCTTCCGTAACCCCATACTAGTCCCATAAACTTCCACTCATCCTGTGAGGTATGCAACCCACTATCATAGTAAAGCCGTAACTATGACGTAAAAGATACGGGACAGGTTGCATATTTCGCTGTATGATCACGAGTTTGCGGGGACTACTGAAAGACTTTGGGTCATCATAATGTAGAGGTTTATGAACAGTTCTTCTCATTATCTAATATTGAAGAAGTCATGTT